>JAQZBX010016466.1:0-36455 GCA_029593785.1 Cabassous unicinctus | reverse complement strand
TATTGTTCGTAAAAATCAAGATTTTTTCAAAGTACATACCAATATTTGTAAAATGATATATAAATACATATGCATATATGTGCATTTTCTTACATAAATGTTATTTTATATATACATTTTTTAAAGGTGCTCAGATTACCTAATTATTACTCAGAAATTACAGAGATTCCCATGTTCCCCACCTCCCACACCTCCCACAACATCCCACACCAACATCCTTCATCAGTGTGGGACATCACCCGCAATGGATATACACATCCTGGGGCCTTGCCACCAAGCATAGACCGCATTTCACATCATAGACCACCCTCTCTCCCACACAGTAAGTCATTCTTTTACAGAGGAAAAAACTGGAGCTCCGTGATGAAGCCACCTGCCCCAGGTTATGTATTGGCAGAACCATAGAAGACTCCTAACACGCAATCCACTCTCTTTCAGCTAAATTTGGCTGACATCTCTCAGCTCCTGTCCCTAATAAACTGTGGGCAGATAAAGTTTCAGTGGTTACAGGGACCAGGGAAACAATGTAAACTTATAAAGGATGCCAAGGCTAAGATGATTGGGATTAGCAGAAACGGAAGCAAACCAAAGAAAGGGCGTCCCCTCAAAACTGGGCAGCTGCTACTTGCAGCCAGCGGTAGCCATGCAGGAATGTGTAAGCCCATTGTCCAATTTTCCCAAGAGAAGCAGGAAATAGAGTTTGCAACCTCTGTTTAACCTATTCTTCCTCATCCTTCCTAACCATCAGGAATATTTGCATTATAATTGAGGACTTGCATTTTGGAAATTTCTTCAAAACTCAAGAGGAATGAATCAGCAACTGGTAGAATTTTAGGCATTTTGAGAAACAGTGAGGCCCCTTGGCCCTGCCCAGAACTCTGCAAATCATTCCACAGAGGTGGCTGCCACCACATCCAGCCCAAAGCTAATGTGGGGTCCTGCTACACCCACTAAAAACACTTAATAAAACTCCTTATTTAGAGACACTCAAGTGCTTACAGTGTTGCCTATTCATTATAACCCAGTAGCCTATATCCATTTGGAAAGGAATATTTGTTGAGTGTGTGATATGAGGCAGATACTTTGCTAAGGATTTTATAGACGTTATTATGGCATTTTATTCTATAGAACACTCTTACTAAATAGTGATCCTTACCCCCATTTTATAGATAAGATTATTGAGGTTAGTACCCTGCTCAAGAACACAAACAAGAAAGTAGTAGAATCAGGACTTGAAAGCAAGTCAGGCTCCAAAGTCCCAGCACTTTCCAATATTTCCCCACCCTCTTCCCTCTGCACCAACTCCACTCACTGAGGCCCTTCATTCTTTACAACTACAGCCTTTGAGATGACCCTCAGTGTAACAGATCACCTTCCACTTTTTGTTTACTCCCCTATATTAGAGTTTCATTATTAACAAATGGTGAAAGTTCCATTCCCATCACTGAGAAAAACAAAGAAATGGGAAGCGGATGTGGCTCAAGAGATTGAGCTCCCGTCTACCATATAGGAGGTCCAGGGTTCGATTCCCAGGGCCTCCTGGTGAAGGCAAGCTGGCCTGAGTGGAGAGCTGGCCTCCGCAGAGTGCTGGCCCACGCAGAGACCTGGCGCAGCAAGATGACAACCAAAAAAGACACAGAGGAGAGACAATAAGAGACACAGCAGACCAGGGAGCTGAGGTGGCATAGGAGATTGAGTGCCTCTCTCCCACTCCAAAAGGTCCCAGGATCGGTTCCCAGTGCCGCCTAAAGAGAAGACAAGCAGACACAGAAGAACACACAGCGAATGGATACAGAGAGCAGACAGCAAGCACAAAACAACAGGGGGTGGGCTGGGGTGGGTTGGAGTGGGGGGGGTAGAAATAAATAATAAATAAATCTTAAAGAAAAACAAAGAAATATTTCTTGCTAAATCAAAATAACACAAATTGTGGTAAAGCTTACTTTAATGTCTGCAGTGATGAAATAATTAGTATCTCCCATCCAAATTTATCCCATCCCCGGTGTCTGCCAGCAGTTGGTAAAGAGTGCTCACCTCCTTCTCTTCTTTTTAAAAACTTACCATGGCTAAATATTTTATTTAGAGTATAGGACTCTTACATGAATAATTTAAAGCAAAAGGGAAACAGAAGAGGGACCAGAGACAATGTACTTGTTTTCCCAAACTCCTTCAGGTGTTTCCTCTACCTAAAGTAAAACTCTTAATGTGCTATTTATATCAGTCATACCTCTCTTCTGTTTGAGATGCCACATTTAATGTGATTAATGGGAAGAGTCTCGGGTTTCTACTACTATCTTCCCTGATGGTAAATTGATAGATAGTCCTCAGCAAATTCCATTTAGGCTCATGATTTTCCTATAAATGTGTCCCAGAACAGCTGCCCTACTCCTAAATCCCAGGCAAAATTTATGATCAACCTTCAATATTTGACTATTGTGTAGGAGTTAAATGTAAAACTCCCAAAATAACAACAATCATATTGCGTTTCTTTGCTTTACTCCTGGCTGCTTAGTACTCTCAGCTTGAAATTGGCAGGCTTGTTGATGGAGATTAATTTCATTTTCTTTCTATCAGCTATATTAATAAAAATTAGTGTTTCTGAGAAAAGAGGACTATGTGGCACAATTAGCTAATATCCATTCCTTCAATTTCCTGTAAATTATGCTGAACTAGATGACAGTAAAAATGAGTTAGGGGATTTCAATCCACTTCTCAGTGGCTGACTGAAAAGGTACTATAAATTCAGCAGGATTAGCCCTCCTCATTCTAAGAGCCAAGAGCAGAGGGAAAATGCCAGCTGGACTAGGAAACAAGGTGGGGATGAGGAATAAGGAGGGGGAGAGAGGTGGTTTTAAAGAAAGAGTTGGCGATGGAAAAGGAGGGCATTGGGTGTTTGCGAAAGCTCTGATGAGGAGCTGGCCGGTGACAAGGGGGCTTTATAATACATAAGAACACCTCTGACTATCTTAGTACAGTCACCAAGGATTTCAAACAATCGTCCTGCTTGCAGCACATCAGAGTTGAGTAAGGAGATTTTTTTTCCCTCAGAAAATCACACAAAAAAGCTCTAAATTGGCTAAAACAGTCATTGACAGTCAGAGCACGTGCACAGTACATATAACCTGGATCAACAGATTCACGGGCCTATCTACTTTTCCAAAATACCCCAAGGCCCAAATCTCCCCTGCACTTTTTTCTTTAATCCTTGTAGCAACTCTAAACATGGCCCCAAAATTCTTAGGCGCTCCTCCCCTCAAACGCTAGGGTCTGCATCCCTCCCCTTACTCTTGGTGGGCTTTGTGACTATTGCAACCAAGAGAGCACAGTAGAAGGCTGTGTGGTTTCCAAGTTCGGATCATGAAAAGCAATGCAGTGTTGTCTTCTTTGCAGCCACACTTACGCTTGGAGCCTTGAGCTTCTCGTGCAGTGTCTGACCACCCTGAGAGCACCAGGCTGTGAGGAAGCCAAGCCACTTGGAGAGGTCACATGTAGCCATCCTGGTCAGCAGACATGTGAGTGAAAGAGTCTTCAGATGACCCCAGCCTCAGCATCAAGTCACCCCTGGGCTTCAAATCTATGCATCTGGGACAGAGACATTCAATCCACACCACGCCCAGCTGAATTCTTTACCTATACACTCCTGCATGAGCATAATAAAGTGGTTCAAGCTGCTAAGTTTTGAAGTTGTCATTAATTAGTCTCTGGAATAATCCTCTTGCTCCATTCCCACCCCTGTGGAGGCTCCAATTCTTAAATGAATAGTTTCTACTTGAAAATCTTTTGTTCAAATGAACGTTTCTATATAAGCATGACTGAAAGGATGTCAGAAGCTCCTCAGGTCACAACAGGCAATCACTCCTCCTCCAGGCAATGCATATGTGGACTTCCTTCTACCAATCAAATAGTTTCTGGAATTCTACTTTCTCTGGAAAGCCCTCCTAGTTTAAACATAGAGAAGTTGGTATCCCATAATTTACTCTCTCACCCACCCATCCTACTTCCACCACAATAACCACTGACATATGTGTTAGGCAACTAAACACCGTAAGATATAAGAGAAATATGAGCCATGATGCCTGCCTTCAAAGAACTTCTTAATCTTGTTAGGGAGGCAGTACTACTGCCCCAACCCACCATTATAGAGCAAACTAATAGAGATAGAGAGAACCAGTCCCACCACTGCATTGTATATAACAAGAATACAGAAAATGAAAATATTCCTGTTTATGAGCTTATGCAAGTTATGTCCGCTCCATAGTCATGCAACTGGTGCTAATAATAACGGTTCCTTACACCTGGAATACGCTAATATTCAATAACTTGTGTATTCAGTATCTATTTATTGAGCTTTCTTTATGTACCAGGCCCTCTGCTAGGCTCTGGGGCCACAGCAGGCAATAAGACAGGCATAGTCTCTGCCCTATTAAAGCTTACGTTCTAGTGGGGAGACAGAGAATAAATGCGCAGACATTTTAAAATAATAGAATAAAGAGCATGGAGGGGACATGCTATATAAGTGTTAGCTATTTTTTTCTTCATCATCATCATTGTAATTATTATATAAAACCAAGATATTGCAGCATAGGAAAGTGATCCTTATGTAAAAGGAAATTTTATAATGGAGGCACTCATTTCATACCAAAAGCAAGGAATTTCTAATTTTAACAATGTTGGTGAATATTTAAGTCCAATCCAAACCATTTGGCTTGGCAAGAATAAGATGAAGATGTTCAAGATCAGCTCTGAACCAGGGAATTACAAACCAGGATTTAATGAAGGAAAATGGGAATGAGATTATCCTAAAATTAGAAATGTATTTTCCTTCCCCATGCAATAGTTCTAAGCTGTGATCCAGTGGTGTTGCTTGGACACTTCCCACCTTTCCTACATAAAACCTAAATTTAGATACGCTGTTTACTCTGCCAACACTGACCCAACCACCCAAGCAGGAGGTTGCTGGAGAAGTACAGCAAAGACCATGTTCACTATCTGCCTAAAGATTCCCCAAAGCAAATCATGTTAAAAAGGATTAATATTTTTAACTCACTAATTTAATAAAACAGTAAAATTCTCAGAGTAACTATTTCTTTTTAGCTGAGTGTTTTTATCAAAATGAAGGAGCTGTTGGCTTTTGTTTCTTTCTCTTCCCTCGATGTTTTCTCCATTCATGGCTAGATCCATCTGCACAATCAGTAAGGTGCCAACGCAACTATGATTAGGCATGTCCTCAAATAACACTAAGGGGGTGGTATTTCCATTATTCCCATCTTGCAAGTAAATCAACTAAGACACAAAGATAGAAAAATAGCCATAGAAGACTCTGACCCCAATTGATTGTTTTACTTCCATTACCACACAATGCTCCCCTTTTATAAATAGACATATTTGCACACCGACTTGAAGGTGCAGCCAAGAGTGATGGAAGTCAGCCTTACCCCATCTGGATATATTAGGGTGAACTCAAGTATTCTAATGTGCTTCCTGTGTTCCAGCTCATTTCACTTTCTTTTAGTCTTTTATTCCCTGGTGGCCTGCATTTCTGGATCACTGACTAGGAAGACAAATAAATGCTTTGTATTATTCTCCGGAAGACAGTTACCCTGGTTCTTTGCCCAGTTCAAACCCTGCATATTTTGCATACTGGCATAAGTATTTGTAGCAAAAGGATACTATCACCTGAAATTCTGTTACTGGTCCCAGCAAAGTGCAATACAGTAAATTACATTTCCATTGATGACTGTGAAGATTCCAAGATCTTGAGGTATCTACCAAATCATTTTTTTAAAAGAAAGTAAAAGCAGTTTTTATGTTAAGTTCATGTTAATTATCCTGGTTATTTAAAATATGCAATCCAGTGTATAATAATAACAGCTAGATGTTTATGTATACTTATCTGCCAATGGCTTTAATACTAATTCATATGACCCTTACAACAGCTCCCCAAGGTAGGTTTCATCAAACCCTTTTTATAAATGAGGCATCTGAGGCTAGGCTGAGATGAAGCTATTTGCTTAAGCCTATGCAGTCAGTAAGTCATGGAACCAGAATTTAAACCCACCTCAGTCTGATTCCATAACCCATGATTATAACCATGACATTATATGGCTTTCGGGTATGGAATATGTATGCAATTCATTTATCCAAGCTACTTAATAAATGTGAGCATCTTCTTCCCCTTACAGACTTAACTCACAAACACATAATTTTCATGCTATCACCAGCTTTATTTACTCCTGAATATAGTTCCCAGACTGTATTCCTACCGACTGGTATAGCCTTATTTTATTATATCACTGATTCAAAAACCCTCAGAATTTTTGGAGCTTAATATACTCTATTATCTCATCAGACACAAAGGCAGAAAAACTTCAAACATCAGGTCTATTTTCATTTAAATCTAACTTTCTTCCAACATTGAAGGAGAAGTATCCTTTGTACCCTTAATGCTCTGTTTTATGTTGGTCTCAAAGGTACCAATACATAATGGGCTTCCAGAGCCTTTCATTTTCTGGGCAAACCCACATCAGGCCAGCTGGTAGTACAAGATCACATGGAAGGAAATCATAAATGATTTTACTCAATCTAGATGAAGTTACTAGACTCAAAGTCCAAACTTCTAGGGTTCCATTCCATGGCAGAAATAAATGGCCCTCAACTATATGCGTGGGTTCTCTTCTTCCTTGACACACTGTTGTACCACATCTTCTAGACTCTATTTGGTGGGGCTATGGGATTCGTTCTAGCCGATAGAATGTAAGTGTTAAGTTATGTACACCATTCTTTTGGTCCCTAAAACCCCACACTATCCCTCACACAGTCCTCTCTAGTCTGCTAGCCAGTTGCAGAGTTTTGCAGAAACTATAACACAAGACTCTGGAGCACTAGGAGATGGTAAAGCCACTAAGTAGAAAGAGCCTAGGTCCCTGAATGACACCATGGAGTAGACTGAGTGCACACCCAATCCACAATGTACATTGAGCTTTAGGGGCTGGTTTGTTACAGGCTCTATGCTACCCTGACTAAACACACTGTGTAATTCCACCTGCAAATGGCCAATATGGGTATTTATTAATCAAACAGGAAATTGACCTGGCATAGAAGGTGTCCAGATTCAAATCTATGGCCAGAAACTGAAGTGGCCACGGCAATAACCATAGTGCTTTTGGCCCATAGCTGAGTTTTGAAAACTGATTGACAACAACTGAAAAGGCCACAAAGAGCAAATGTGTCCAGGAAAAGAGTCTCTCTGAATTCCTGGGAGTATTCTCCCCACAGACTTATCTTGTTTAAGATGTGAGATAAGTGCTATTGTTTCACAGATGAGAGAACTGAGGCTTAGTGCAGCTTACCCAACATCATCCAGCCTACATCTGTCTGCTTGGCTTCAAATCCTGTGCCCTCAACCATTACAGTCCTTCAAGGCAAGAACCAGAATTTTTAAATTGTTCTATTCCCATTCCTCTGACAGTACTAATCCTAGGGTTTCGTAACTGCTTGTAGTAAGAGTCAATGCATTCATTCCCAAAGTAGGTAACACATTTCTTTCTCAGTAGAAAAATGAACTATATTTACAAGACCTTTCCGAACTGTTCAATTACAGTCCCTCAAAACAACTTGTATAAAAGGTCACTGAGGGTATTTGACAGGAACACTGAGTCAAAGGCAGTTTGCAACAGGAATCTCAACAGGCAGGAGGTAGGAGAGAATTCTGGAATATAAAGAAGATGTTTTTTAAAAAGCACCAGGGCAGGGTGGGCTAGGGGAAGGGATGAGTAGGTGGCATACAGGACATTTTTTAGGTGGATACATAATATTTACACATTTGTCAAAACTCATAGACTGTATACACAAAGAGTGAACCCTAATGTAAACTATGGACTTTAGTTACTATCTTAGTTTTCCAGGAAACTAAGACAAATACTACAAACTGGTTTTGGCTTGAACAACAGGAATTTATTGGCTTGCAGTTTTCTGAGGCTCGAGGAAGTCCAAAATCAAGATACTGGCAAGGCTTGCTTTCGCCCAGCGTCTGTTGAGTTCTGCCTTGGGCTGCCAGCAATCCTCGGGGTTCTTTGGCTTGTATCTCTGACTCCCATAACAGGCAACATCCTCTCAGTTCGTCAGCTCTTCAGGTTTTCCACTGACTTCCAGCTTCTTCCAGTGTGGGCTAACTTCTGAATCCTGGTTTCTTCTCTTTTCAAGGCCTCCTGTAATCTGGATTAAGACCCACCCTCATACAGCTGGGCCACACCTTAACACAAAATAACTCAGTATGTCCAATTTACAATGGATTCACACCCACAGGATTATAGATTAAGAACATGTCTAAAGTGGGGTGTAAATATCAATCTACTTTATTACCAATAATGTATCAACATTGGTTCATCAATTGTAACAAATATTCTACACTAATGCCAGATGTTAATAATAGGGAAACTGTGTGTGGGTGGATGGGAGCAGAGGAGGTGGTTAATATAGGAACTTTCTGCACTTCCTGTGCAATTTCTCTGTAAACTTAAAATTGCTCTAAAATAAAGTTCATTACTAAAAAATAAAAGGCAGATACTGAAAAGAAATTTATTTTTAATGGGCTCTGTTCAGCAGTTCATTGCTAGAGTATATTACAATACAACATAATGAAGAGAATATACACAGTATTGAAATATTAATAAATATAGAAAAAGACAAAAATGTCCTTGCCTATGACCTTTAAATGGGTGGGGTTAAAGGTGAATGTTAGGGAAAAAACCCAGCTAATATTAAAGATACACTCTTCCATATTTCTCAGCAATTCACAATTCACTTTTCAGCATATTGCAAAGAGAGGAGAACCTGCAAAATCAAAGAAATTCCTGAATTACCTAGAGGATAACTTTATGTCCCAGGAAGTAGAGAAACTCTAACGGAGTCACTCTTTACACATAAAGGGTTTGAATCGGAATGTTCAAGGCATAAATAAACCCTATACCAAACACCCTTGGCTTCTCAAATTTGAAAGAGCAAGTAAGGTAAGGAAGAAACAAGAAAGAAAGAAAACAAGCTAGAAAGTTCAAAGAACATGATTCTATAAAGAATTAAAAAGCCTGGGCATTTGAAAGATACAATCAAGTTCAGAATCGGGAATAGCCTAGTATATGCTCTACCCATATTCTTAAAGCACAAAGAAAGGAAAATCACCAATCAAAATGGAAATAAAATTGCACTTTCAAAATGGAAATTAACAGCTGGCATGCACCCTGAAATATTAGGGGAAGGAACCACAGCAGCAATAATATTAATACATCTCTTTGATTAGATCATTACTATTCATCCCATTGGTTATAACAAGAAACTTATAAGTTAATCAGGGGGAGATTATTAACTGGTTGATACAGAATAAAACATAAGAATGAAAAGCAGAAGCCAATTTTTTAGAAGTAGTGTGGAGAAAATGAACCCTGGAGGACAACAAAAATGCCAGCATCACTTTCGTACATTTTTGGTGGGAATACAGCCAGACACAATGGAGGACAGTTTGGCAATATTTCACAAAATAACAAATGCACATATGTTTTGAGGTAGCAACTGCATGGTTATGAATCTATTCTACAGATATATTGGCATGTACCAAATGGCATGTGGTATGTTCAAGGTAGTTTATGAAAGCATTGTTTAAAAAATCCAAAAAGTATAAACAGAGAGGTCTGGTAAGATGATTTATGGTACACTAATACAAGTGAATATCATGGATGCCTAAAAGAGAATGAGGAAACTCTTTATGTTTATATATGTATGGTCTCCAAAATATTTAATGAAGTGGGAAAAAAGTAAGGTATAGAGAGTATAGTACTCTCTGTACCTTACATATGTATATCATACTATCGTTTATGTGAGAAACTTGAGAAGAGAGAAGATGGATACACACAGAAAATCTCTGAAGGTCTACAAAAAGAAACTGGTAACATCTTTTTCCTTTAAGGAGAAGAGCTATGGTACAAGGTTAGGAGGGAAATTTTTTACTACATAGTCTTCTGTAACTTTTTAGTTATGTCCTTATGAATTTATTATTCCCTGATCAAAAAAATTTTAAAATTATAAAATTAATAAAAGATAGGTAGTGTGTATTCTAAGTTAGAAAGAATTGCAAATCAAATTGACACCTGTGGATTTCTACTTCCAGCTAGGATCAAGTAACTGGTAACAGATTAGTGCTGCCACAGAAAACTCTTCTAAAACTGTCTAAAATATATGAGGTAAATGTTTTCAGACAGTAGACAACAGGCAGCCCAGGACTGCAATTACTGAAAAAAGGCATACTCACAAGGTAAGCCCCACGACTGCCCACCTCTATAATTAGCGGTTATTTCTGGAGTCCAACCAGAGTATGGCAGTGATGCTGAGCTGAGGAGGTAGAAATCAGAGTTCAAGGCAGTTGATGTGGCTTGAATCTACAAAGCAGACCTTAAAGAGGAGAGAGTTATGCAGAGATAGCAGATATTAAGGTGCCGAAAGCAGAACAGAGATACTAGAGGTTGAGTAGTGCTAGAGGAAGAACAGTGCTAGTCAAGATTGAAGTTCAGGCCCTACCAGAGTGATCAATCTCATTAATAAACACTTTATTAATAACCTTGGCAATCACCTGACAAAAAGAAGGTCTGTGCCTTTCTACAAATAAGGCCCATATCCTGAAGTAAGTTGTAGGGTGCCAACAATGCCTCTAACAAAACTCTATCCTCTGGGAAAACAGTCTCCCTTCAACACTGAATATTTGCATTAGCCACTGATTTGCAGTGACAAGGCATAAAATCAAGCCTACACGTGTTCAAGGTGATCAGTCAATAATTGGTGAGCATGCTAAATAAGAATAAATATTCTTCAGAAGGAAACAGAAATCAGAGTGTTTACAACATATTACCCAAAATGCACGGTATTTAGTAAAAAATCACTAGATCTGCAAAGAAACAGGAAAATGTGATTCATAGACCAAAAAAGCAGTAATAGAAACAGAACCAAACTTACCCAGACATTTGGCTTTTAAAAAATCTTTAAAGCAGCTATTCTAATATGCACAAAGATTTTTAAAAATATCGTAATGAAGAGACTGGGAATCTAAGCAGAGAAAACGCAACCATAAGAAAAGGATCAAATGGAAATGCTAGAACTGAACACTACAACTGAAATGAAAAAAATCAGTGGATGGGCCTTAACAGCTGATTAGAAAGTACAGAGAAAAAAAAAATCAAAACCTAAAACATGAATAGAAATGATTCCATCCGAAAAACAAAGAGGAAAAAAACAAAGAAAGTGAACTGAGCCCCAGAGGTTAGTAGGGCAAATCAAATCACCTAACATACTTATAATTGGAATCCCAGAAAAAAATGAGAACAAGAATGACAGACAAAATATTTGAAGAAATAATGCTGAAAACTTCTCAAATTTGATGAAAAACACTGACTTATAGATCCAAGAAATTCAGGGAACCCCAAAAAGAATAAATGTAAAGAAAACCACACCCAGGCACTTGGTAGTCAATTGTTGAAAATCAGAGATAAAGAGAAAATCTTAAAAGCAGTCAGAGATAAAAGGCAACAAAAATAAGAATAATCACAGGCTTCTAATTAGAAAAAAAAGGAGGCTGAAAAAGACAATGAAATGACATCTTCAAAATGTTGAAAGCAGGGGACAAAAATCCTAACTGAAGATTCTTCATCCAAAAATATTCTTCAAAGATGAGGGTAAAAGAAAGGCATTTTTAGATTAAAAAAAAGCTTAGAACATTAATTACCAGCAGACCTGCACGAAAAGAAATGCTAAAAGTTAAAGGGACATGATACAAGATAGAAATTCAGATCTACAGGAAAGAATAATGAGCACTGGATATGTTAAATGAATTGATAAATATAAACAACTGTATTTTCCTTTTTTCTCAGAATTTCCTTAGAGAACCACTAACTATTTAAATAAAAAAAAAAAAACAATAACACTCTAAGGTGGGGTTTATAATATATATTGAAGTAAAAGTTATGATACTAATCACACAAAGACAGAGGTATGTCTTAAATTGAATTATATTATTATATTTGTGAAGTATGAAGAAATACAATATTGACACTAAATAGACTCTGGTAAGTTAAAGATACACACTGTGAGTTCTAAAGAAATCAATAAAAATAAATAAATAAAAGGGAATATAACTAACAGCCAATAGCAGAAATAAATGGAACACTGAAAAAATATTCAATTAACCCAAGTAGGGCAGAAAAGAGACAACAGAAGAACAAAAACAGAAAAGACAAGTGGAAAAAATTGATATCTGGTGTTCAGTGGGATTCACTCAGCAAATTCATTCAAACTAACAATGAGAGGCTACTATGTTGTTGCTTTAAGAAATATAAATGTTACTAAAACAAACCTTTTGCCCTCGAAGACCTTACACTGGAGTGTACAATAATTGTATGAAATATACAAACAAAATTATAGTCACCATTGAGCACTTATTATATGCTAGGGATTCTACTACCTGCTTCACAGACCATCTCATTCATTTCTCACAATAACATGATGTAAGTGTCCTTAGCCCCATTTTATAGATAAAGATGGGACATAAGCTACATGACAGCAACAACCATAAATATTATTTATCATTGTGCTAACAATGCCTCACACTTTCCACAGCATCTCTTAGGTGCTCCATAAACCACTGTCAAAAGAATAAATTAATGATAAATGATATAATAGTTTGTCCAAAGTCATACACAGAGCCAGAACTTGGAACCAAACAGATTTGGGTTCAAAGTTCTTGGTATTTAGAATTAGGTTCCCAAATGGCAATAACCTGGGTAACAATACACACAGTAGTCCCAGAACAGGTCCAGTTTATGACTATTGTCCCAAGGGAATTGCTAACAATGCCCCTTTCACTCTCAAAAATGCCAAATTTGGAGGATAAATTTTATGTTATTCTAGCTATAAGATTTCAGAGAAGAAAGAGAGCTCTCCATCTGTTGTGATTGGAAACTCTTCATTCAATAAGTGGTATTTGAAATCAGCCTTAAAGATGAATGGGATTTATTAGACAGAAAAGAGGAAGAGACTTGAAAGATGAAAAGAATTCTATGAATTAGAGGTCACGACGTGAATTGGTAAATTGTGAGATTTGATAATCTAAGAAATTCTTTAAATAAAAATCACTTTTTACAGAATTTCATAAGTGATGAGGATTAAAGTGATTGAAACGAGTAGACGATGACAAATAAGAGAAATCTTACTTTGCTGAGGTAGAGAAATTGGAATGTTTCTCTTTTATTTCAATTTTGGGGTGAGTGTCTTAAAGGCAGAGTTAATGGCATGATTTGGGTAGATAATCCTAAATTTGGAAGTGAAGGTAAAAAACAACTTAATGGATTTAAATGGGTGCAGAAAGTAAGTTAAGCCAAAGTGATTTTCAAATAGGTGAGATACAACTTAGTTTTACTTTTTTTAAAAAATCTGTAATTCAGAGAATTTGCAAGCAGAAAATTTCCAAAGGAGAGGAAACAGGTGTCAACATGCACCTTTAAAAAAGAGTATTCAGCAAGTAGATCAAATTATCATTATCAATATAATTGCTTTTATTATTAGCTGTCTGTGCTGCACATTTGCTATGTACTGGGCATAACAATTCTGTTACGTCAGTGTTATAATCATCTCTGTTTACAGCTGCAAAAGACAAAGCCCATAGATGTCTTAAAGCTTTCTAGTAGTAAAGCCTGAATCCATTCCTGTGCCTCCCTGACTCTAATCATCGCCAGGTCTCACTACACTGACAATGATCCTAAATACTTCAAACAGGAAAAATCAAGGTCCACAGGGAAGGGCTTTCCTCTCTTTCCCTAGCCCTCAAAGGTAGGTCTGTATGTCAGTCTTGGTACACTGCAAAGAAAATACTGAAGGGGATGTGGAAATGCGAAAAGCAGGTATATGTATCTGATCAAGCAGGTATATGTATTAATCAAGAACTGATTAATTTTCGAGAAACTAATGATTGACAAATAGGAACAGAGAATTCATGCCAGGCAGAGCGAATTACTCTGTCCAGAGAATAGACTTGAGGCGTGAAATTAAAAGAAAGCAAAGATGGGCTGAGAAACTAAAAGGAGACTTGTGAAGTACCAGAATGATTTTGAAAAAGATGCAAAAGAGGTTCCTTCAGCCGTGGGATGTAAAACTGAACTTGAAAAACTAGCTTAAGAATATCTAGTACAGATGGTTCCTTTTGAATTGTGGGGATTATGGGAACAATGTGTTATGTGTTATTCAACTCTGATTACCATTTCTATCCTAAATTTCTTTGACTTAAGAAGCATTTTAAATCGAACAATTAGTGCATAAACTTAAATCACATAAATCTCCCTTTTTCTAAAATGCCTGCTTATTTATTTGTCCTATGCTTTCCCCTTTAGGATGGTGAGCTCCATGTGGGCAAGATTTTATGTTTATTTTTTTTAATGACTTCACCCCCAGTGCCTAGGACAGAGTGTGGCATATAGTATGCATACAACAAATATGTGTATTGAGGGAATGGGACCATTTGCTGAGTAACACAAGTTGACCGCCACAAGAATGGAAATCAGGACCTCTACTCAGTGCTTAGAAAGATGTTAGGGAAAATCACTTTGTGACACTCATCACTCTCTCAAAATTTCAGAGGTTTGAGAAAAGTTAATAGTGGGAAAAAGAATTGAAATGTTAATGTTGGGAAGGTACTTGATTGTACTCCTGATAAAAGAAACATTAATTAAAATTACAAAGAGGTAGCATTTTTCCTATAAGATCAGCACACTGTGCTGGTGAGATGGTAGGGAGAGCAGTCACTTACAGACACTCCAGCTAGAAGTGTAGATTAGTGTATCTTCTATGGTGAGCAATTTGGCAACTGTTTTCATTTAATAATACCACTTCTAACGCTTTGTCCAACAGATGTATTTGCATATGCATGCACTGTTGGAAACAGCAAAAGATTAAAAGATAAAATGGGAAGCAGATGTGGCTCAAGCGATTGGGCTCCCGCCTACCAGGTCCCAGGTTCGGTTCCTGTTGCTCCCAGAGAAGACAAGCAAGACAGTGAGCTGGCATGACAGGCAGGTGCAGCAAGCTGGTGCAACAAGATGACGCAAAAAGAGACGCAAAGAGGAAAGACAATGAGAGACACAACAAACCAGGGAGCTGAGGTGGCTCAAACGATTGGGCACCTCTCTCCCACATGGGAGGTCCCGGGTTCAGTTCCCAGTGCCTCCTAAAGAGAAGACGAGCAAACAGAGAGAGCACACAATAAAAAGACACAGCAGATAGTGAGCTCAAGCAATGGGGGGCGGGGAGGGGGGTAGTGAATAAATAAAATAAATCTATAAAAAGCATAAATATCCATAAGGAGGGAACTGACTATATAAATGATACGACATATATGCAACAGAACACCATGCAGCCTGTAAAAAGAATAAGGCAGCTCAAATTATTTCATCTTTCCAGAAGTCCACAGTTGACAACCACCAAACACTCTATAGCCTAATCAGTGATCATTGTTTTCACTTAGATATCAAAGCTTTTATAACTTGGAAAACATGTTTTTTCCAAGGATTACAGGAATCTCAGAAAATTAACAAAGAAGGATTGTGGGCAATGAACATCAACCTTACTCTTTCCCAATATTTTAAATTTATTTTTCATTCATTCAGGCCCATTTCAAGAAACATCTCCACAAAGGCTCTTCTGCTGCAACTGAGCTTTCCTCACACCTGGATTCCCCTGGATCTCAATGCACACTGCATGGCCAGCACCCCCAAGAACTCAGTCTCACTGGCAGTACAGGAACTATTTAACCCATCCCAGATGATGTCAGCCTTTGGCATTAAGTCAGGAAGAGAACTTTCTAGTGACTGCTGGAATTTATCTACTGGATGAAACTTACCTCAGTCCACAAACTAAACAAGAAAGGTGATGGCCCCACCATCCCTCCAGCTGTTTCAGAAATCTAGACACCATACCAGATTGCCTCCTTTCCTACCCTTACCACAGTTCATCTGCAAGTCCTGTCCACTGTGCTTCTAAAATAAACCTCAGCTCCACCTCTTTCCCTCTATTTCCATTGTCATCCCTTGAGCCCAGGCCCCAGCAGTCTCTCACCTGCAAGAGCCCCCTAACCATTCTCCCTGCTTCCCCTCATCCTCTCACTTTCCATCCTCCATCTCTCCTCAGTGCAATTTAAAAAACAAGGTATATTCTTTTTCACTCCATGGTTTAAAACTCTTCAAAGGCTCTCCATTGCTCTTAGGGGGAAAAAAAGCTAAACTTGATAACTTGGCCTGTCAGCTCAACCATGATCTGTTCTCCGTCTCTCTCCAACTTCAACTCATAGCATTTTCTCGTTTACTTACTCCACTACAGCCATGCTGCTCAGTTTCTAAACATGCCACACTCTTTCCTACATCCAGGTCTTCATAAGAAAACAGCAGATCCCAATGAGCAGCGATCTAGTGACAGTACTGGAAGTATTCATGGGAGGCAGAAGAAAGGTACTAATTCTAGATGAATGAGTTCAACACGTGCCCTTGTCATTTCTCACTAATCTGATAATGCTCATATTTCATCCAAAACCCACACCCTTTCCCATGTATTCAGTCAATAAATATTCATTAAATTTCTCTTTGAGACACTTTTCCTTGTTATCTTAGGAAATAGAAAAATAAATGAACACAAACTCTGTGCTCAAGGAGCTTACATTCTATCAGAGAGGATAAGATTTGTCCATGTGTAACCATAATATACACTAAAATGAATAAATGAAAGGTATAAAATGTACTATGAAATTTCAGAAAAATAAGCAATCATTTTTGGCTGGGGTGAAATATATTTGAGATTCACCTGGAATAATGGGTGGAAGTTTGAAAGAAACAGCAGTGATAGAGGTAGGAAAGGATATTCCAGGTAAAGCAAACAGAAGGAGCCAAAGCATAGAAACGGGAAAGTGTATTTGGGAAAGGCAATTAGCAAATTGCAAGAATTTTTATCAAGAAGATTGGCTCTGAGACAAATATGAAAGCCCTCAAGTAGCAGGCAAATAGGAAGCATTTATTGAATGCTTGATATGTCCCAGGTAATCATTTAATTATCATAACAACCCTATGAGGCAGTCACTATTATTATTATCCCTATTTTTCATTGAGAGGACTGAAGTATCGGGGGTTGAGTAGTTTTCCCAAGATCATGAAACTAGCAAATGGAAGGGACAAGATCCAAATTTTGGCAGCCTAGCTATAGAGGATTTGATGTGAGCCATGTAAGAAACTGACCTTTGTTGCATAGATACAGGATGCATTGAAGGTTTCTCAACAAAAGTGTGTAAGGTTGGGCCTTTGATGATTTAGTCTGGTTGCAATACAAAGAATACACTGGAGAAGAAACAATTAAATACAGGAAAGCACCTTTAAAAGCCAATAAAATATTAAAGGCAAATGGTAAAAGAGTTTAAACTAGTACCACGGCACGGGGAATGTATAGGAAAATCTATGTAAAAGAGACAATAAAAAGGTGAAATCACAACATTGATATGTGTTAGATGTGGGAAAAGAATCAGCAACTACAGCTAACTCTAAAATTTTAAGTCTAGTTGGGTAGAAAAATGTTTGGCTGTGAATGTAAATTTTTAAAAAGTAAAAATAAAAATGTGGCTTAAGAGAAACTATGTGGAATTTTGTTTTAAGTAATATGGAATTTCTATTGATGGCAAGGTGCTAATAGGAGAGCCAGTTGAGCTGTCCAGCAAACAGTAAGTCTGAACATAGGAGAGAGGCCTATGTAGAGGTGTTGATTTGGGATTCATCCCCAGAGACATAGTATAGATTGACATCGTGTGACTTGAAATGCTTTCCTCAGTCAGGGATCTAGAAACAGGAGCCAAGGAATAAATAAAATTTAAAAAAACTGTCAGAAAAACAAGAGTAAATAGAGTTTCATGTGATGCACATTAAGGAACAGAGTCATTTCAACATTAAGGAGAAGGGGAGTGGGTGTAGCTCAGTGGTTGAGCACCTGCTTCCTATGTACAAGGTCCCAGGTTAAATCCCTGGTGCCTCAAAAAAAAAAAATATTTAAGAGGATTTTAATGGTTTCAAATGTTATTGACAGGTGAAGGAGATTGAAGACTGAAAAATGGTCTTTTTTTTTTTTTTTTAATGGTTTGGTGACTGAAAGAAAAAACCAGAAAATACAGAGTTTCAGACTTCAATGCATGGAGAGATGGTATAGACAGTGGGTACAGACATCTCATTCAAGAAGTTTGGAGGTGAAAGAAAAGTGAAAGTTAAGACAGTCACCCAGCAAATTCATGGAAATGTTTTTGTTTATTGGGTTGTTTGTTTCCAGCACAGGTTAACTCTTAGCATGTTTGTAAGCACAAAAAGATGAATGGACAAGAGAAATTAAAGGTAAAAGTAGAACCACATTTGAATGGAAAGGATTTTTTTCCTGCAGCAGAGGAGGGATGATGATGCAGAGGAACTCTGAAGAGTGAAGTTGAGGAGCATATATCAGATAGATTTAACGTTTTCAAAAAACAAGGACTTTTTGGTAGTTGCTGGTGGTGACAGTAGCATAACATGGTGAATATATTTAATACCACCAAATTGTACACATGAGGGTCGTTAAAATGGGAAATTTTGAGTTGCACATATATTACCACAGTGAAAAATAAAATAAAAAAAACATGACAGCAAAACACACACACACACACACACACACAAAACAAAGAGCTATCTGTTAAGAGTAAGGTGGTAAGAGACACAAGGTGCCTGAGGGCAATAAGATGAAGAATCCAAAAAAAGCAGACAAGATATAAATAGACAAATATTCCAGACAAATGTTACTCCCCATTTGCCTGGAATAACAATAACAACCAGCTAAGATTAAGCAGCATGTATAAAGGAAACTGGTTAAAATAGTGAAGTTACTTTCTCCAGCAAAATTGGATGGCGAACTCAAGGATGAGAGTTGCAAAAGAAGACATGGGCAGCTAACTGGCTGCCACACCCACAGATTACACACTCACACATTAATTTATTCTTCAAAATTTTTGTCCATATCCACTATGTGCCAGACAGTGTGCTAGATGCCAGAACCGTTAGAAAAAGATGGCTGCATATCAATTTGGATGGTATTGGTCCAAGACAGGGCACATCCTTTAAATGAGCAGAGCAAACCCCCAGCCACCCACTACTCAACACCATGCTTCCAGTACTTTCTATTACCAATAATTCTTGATGACCAAGTCATGATTTAGGACCAGTAACTCAGGAAATAGATTCTATGCTACAAATATCCCAGGAAAAGTCAGGAAAGTACTGGGTAAAACGTTTTTTCATTTAAGGTTACTCAGAATTTCAAATTTGGTTCCTTAATAAATCACTATTTCCAACTTTATTTTATGCCTTCACTCACCCTCATTTCTGTCACACTAAGAGCTGGCTCCTTCACCTCTAAAAACATGTTGTTTTTCTGAGGCAATATTACTTCAGACAACCTCCTGCCAGTGATTTCACTAGGGCTGTGCCCTTGTCTTTATTCACTTTCTACGTGCATTCACCCACTCAACAGGCATTCACTGAGTGCCTATTTGGTGCCAGGTATTGTTTCCAATGGTTACAAAAACACGGCCTTTACTCTTAAGATATCATAGTCTAGGTAGAGAAGGAAGCGTAAAGATTAATAATAAAAGTATAGATTGAGTACAGTGTTTTTGATTTGTTTTGTTTTTGTTTTCAAAGAGAGACCGCAAGATCAGTTCTGCTGAATAAGGAGATCAGGCAAAGTTTCATAGAAGCGGAGACCCTTTGATTGTTTCTTGAAGGACAAGCAGCAATTTTTCAGGTGAAG
The DNA here is from genome assembly GCA_029593785.1 of Cabassous unicinctus. NCBI lineage: Eukaryota > Metazoa > Chordata > Mammalia > Cingulata > Chlamyphoridae > Cabassous > Cabassous unicinctus. The sequence goes on along the minus strand of JAQZBX010016466.1, from coordinate 16,571 downwards.
TGTGTGGGGGAGACCACTTAAGCCGAAGGAATAACATGTACAAAGGCACTGAGGCGTGAACCAGCAGGCTGCTTAGTAGACTGCAAATAGTTCAGGATGGGTAGAGCAGGACGGAAATGGGAGAGTGGAAGGGAGGAGGTTATACAGGTATACAAAGTCTACCGACCCATGAAAGACTTCTCTTTATGAGCCTTTCTCAGGAGCCTGACTTCCTTCCTGTATGCCAATGATTATTAGTGCTTTGGGGTCATGGCCCTTTAAAAAGCTAATGAAACTTTGAACCTTCTTCTCAAGGAAAAATAATGCATTCACCAAAATAATGTGTGTACAGTAGCCACAAACACCCCAAAGCCCAGAAATTGCTTTGACCTTAGGTATTTCATCCTGCTGTAGGCAGTGGAGATACATTTTTAGTTTTTAAAATAGACGAAATTATATATAACAAGCAGGGGAGTAACATGATCTGATTTGTGTTTTATAACAATAACTTGGCCAACTCTGTTAGGGAACAGATTAGAAGCGAGTGAGGACAACGGTAGAAAGAGCGATTCAGGCTATCTTATACCAAAACATATAATAAAGTTACAAGAGTTAAAACAGTGTGACCCTGACCAAAGAAAAGATAGAGAAGTCAATGAGAAAGAGAAAATTCAGATAACAGAATTTTATTTTATGTTTTTGAAGGAAAAACTTAAAAGAGAAAGGCTAGATTATTCAGTAAATTATCATCAGGACAAGTGGAAAACCATTAGAAAAAATATAAAGTTAAATTCTTACACTCCTGTACAGCAAAATAAATTCCAGATGGGTTACGTTTTAAAAGTAAAATAAAGACACACACACACACACACACACACACACACAAGTACTGGAACAAAATGTACACAAAGTGCATGCAATCTTGGGATAGGAAAGTCCTTTCTAAATACCAAAGGCATAAACTTTGGAAAGCATACATAGATTCAACCACACACATAAAAATTTCTCATGTAAAACTACACCAGAGGAAAATATCAAAAGGTGACTAACAAACTAGGAGATGTATTTCCATTATAGACAACCCTTACACAAATGGGTTCATATCAGTACTATATTAAGAATTTCAAGAAAATTAATGGAAAGACAAGTATTCCAACAGAAAAGTAAGCAGGGAAGACTGATTGGCAATTCACAATGGAAAAAATTTCCAACCTCACTAGTAATATAAGAAATGCAAATAAAACCACACTGAGTTATCATTTTCTCCATATCAGATTGGCAAGGTTTTTAAAAACAATAGTTCTTAAGATATGGGAAAATAGGCCCTCTCACATACTGTTGGCAGGAGAATAAATTGGGAATAAGCTGAAGAAAAAAAGCTTTTAGAGGGCAATTTGGCAAAAAGAAGCAAACTTTTATAAATAAATATACTCTTTAATCTACCAGCTCTGCTTCTAGAAATATATCCTAAGGGAAAAATCCTGATTTAGCTACAAGGAGATAGACACAAAAAAAAATATTTGTAGTAGCAAAAAAAATTTTTAATTTGACTGAATAAATGAATATTATATAATAATTATAAATTAGGTTGTACAATATTTAAAGCATGGAGAGAAATTCACATTACTTTGTTAAATGAAACAAAACAGATTATAAAATCATATTATCATATTCTATCCTGGCACAACCCCACCACACCCCATGCTAGCATATCTTAAGAAGAGACTATGGATTGGTTGAAACATTAATTTGAGGTGCAATTCAGTTTCACTGTTAAAACAAGTGATAGCTAATATCAGTGTAGTAGCTGTAAAATAACAATGGAAAAACCCTGTGACACTAAGTAAGTGGGTGGCTTACTCACTGTTAAATGCCAGTAACAGAATTCAGATAGGGAGCCAGGTTTCTATAACCCCTTTATTGGTCTGATGTAATACCTCTGAGACTTCACGGTAGACTTTGGTATATCTCCTTATATTTGTCTCTTTCTATTAATCCTGTCTCCCTTCTGCTACAAAGCTTTGGGCCAGAAATCAGAGGGAAGAACATGGAAAGGAAAAAGGAGGACAACTACATGCAGTTGGAGACGAAACTACGCCAGGACAGAAAAAAGAGGTTTGAGACAGCTGCTGTACTCCCCTGCAGGCCTCAGCAAATTCTCCAGGAGTGGCACAGGTTAAAATGAATGGGAAACACTGCCCCAGATTGATGGCCTGACAATTATGTGGTGATGGCCCTGACATTACTTAGCCTAGGAGCACTTGTACACTGTTCAGGGACCTCCAGCTCACTAATGCATGCTAATTCCTAAGCATCCCCATTTGTCTGGAGCAGGGCAAGTGGCATGTTCACACCCGTTTCCAATGTGTGTGTGTTTTTTTAGATGGTCCAAATGAGGCCCTGGAAAATCTACAAATAGCATGCAGATCAGTTTACAAATCAACAAAATCCATCATAAACCTTAAAACAACATCTCAACCAACCTGGGCTTCGTTTTTAAATATATCAGCATGGTAGTTACAACCAATAAAATCTGAGCATAATTTTACAATAGAGAAAGCATTTTTCTATTTAGTTCACATTTGCAGGCTGATCTTTGTGATTGATAATCCCTTTGCTTCTTATTGCCTTCTTTCAAACCTGGAGACATGAGATTGATCAGAAGACCAATCTGCTGAAAGCAGTTGAATATGAGGCAGGAACAAAAGCTCTCGAAATGAGGAGTAGGCGGGAGGAGGATAAGAAAACAAACACCCACTCAAATGAGCCTATGTTTAACAAGGGAAGTTATCTCAAAGGTCACAGATTGGTGGAGGAAATATGCTATTTACCAATGGCGGGGAAGGAAAAATCCGAAAGATACATAAAACTCACTCTAAATATTTGCCACTCTGTTTTTTTTTTTAAGACCATTGTGCTTTAGCAGGGGCGAGCAGAGTACACACTGAGGACTCACCAGGACTCAAAGTTACAGGGTACAGTTCCCTTAACCAGCAGCGAGAATTTGCTCTCCCTAATGCCTAATTGTTTTCAGCAGAATTACTGTTACTACACTGGGAGGGTAACCTCAGAGAATATTTATTTTATTATTCATAGTTCTTTGGGTATAATTTTTAAAGTTTTACTTTATTTCTAGCATATTCTACCTCAGTTGTTTTGGTTGTTTTCTCTCGTTTTTGCTTATTAACATTTGTTTGTGATCTCACTCATAAAACGCTTCAATCTATTTTGTTGGCAATTATAGAAATTCCAAATAGTAGAAATTAATGAATGATATTTTAAGAGAAATTACAATTATTATCAATTCTGAAAGTTTACAGCATCCTCCCCATAAATTTAAATAGACTTTTCCACTAAATTTGGAAATTCCAAGAATGATTATTTAAAAGCAAAATCATCCATTTACCAGAATAACTCTCAGGACAAAACTGTGATGTTACAAAGCACAACGGTATTTATTGCCACAGAATGTCATGAGCTCATGAATTTAAGGCAGGCACACAGATGCTGGCCCCACACAACATAAAACACTTGGCTAAAGAAAAACCTCCAGCCACATTTTGACCATAAACACTTCTTGATAATCACACCAGTGGGAGATTTAGGCTGTGAAAAGGGTTTTCTATTTCTCACACATTCAGGCAGACAAAGATGTACATTTTCATTCCAAAGACGCTCATTTGGTTTCCCCTACACTCCATCAACAAACCCACGTTTCACTCTTGGAATTCCTTTTTTGACTTACCTTAGGCATAAAAAACTGGAACGAGAGAGTTGCTTCAGTGGAGCCAGCATCAGAATGTTGCCAAGGAAAATGAAATCTCAGTTCCTACCAACAACACAAATCTCTGATACTCGATAGCAGGAAAAAAAGGGCAGCTAACATCCCATCTAATCTCGGCGCTTTCATAGCAGATATTTTAATGAAAACAATTCAAGCTCCTGACGCAACAGAGGGTAGCCTTTACATTATCTTTAGTTTCTAATGCCTCCTAAAGGTACCTGATATTTATTTATGATCCTACTTTGTTAAGTCTGAAATGGAAAATCTTCTAGAATTTCCAAAAAGCCTACGTAAAACCTCCTGAATAATTATTAGCAAATAAGTTGGAAGAAAAAACTTTTAAGTCTCACTTAGTTTTTTCTGGTTACTGTTTGCTCTTCCCACCCCACCCCCACCCCCATACACTGGATCATGAAAATATGCTTTAAAAGATTTTTAACACAGAAATTGTTCTCTTGATTGATAAAATCTCCCGAGAATCTGTTTTTAAAGATTGCCTGGAGATTTTATAAAATGTCCGAAATGCAAAAAAGCAGAAACTAATTGCATAGACCCTGTGAGATGGCCAGTGAGGAGGCATTATTAGGTGTTCCAAATAGAAACAAGAACCTCATAAATGGCACTGAAAAATAAGAAACCATTATTCTCCCTAGTCATACTAAAAGAAACTAAATTAAATAACTGTTTAATTGGAATCTAAACAATCACAAAATTCAGATAACCATAGTTTTATTATCACCTTTTATGAGAAAGAGACAAATGAAATGTCAACAAGCTGATTCAGAGATTTATTTTTGAAAGCAACGATTAAGATAAGATCAGTGGAGATTCAGCCCAACATTCAGGCTCACATATATTAAAAGGGTGTATAGCTGTGAACAGTGTGTTCACACTATGATATTAGCATTAAATACATTTTATTATATACTAATTATTTGAAAAGAATTCTACCCCAATTTGATATAAACTATAATCCAAGTTAATCATGATATTATATAACTTAAATTTTTTTTATTTTTAAAGAAGCTTTAGATTACATAATTGTTACATAAAAAATATAGGAGATTCCCATATGCCCTACCCCACCCCCTCCCACACTTTACCACATTAACATCTTTCATTAGTATGATACATGCCTTACAATTGATGAACACATATTGAAGAAGCGCAGCACATCATACATAACTTTTTAATTAACCTAACCCCAGTCTATTATGGACAAATTGAATTCACAACAAAATGAAGAATGAGGGTTGTTTATATTATATGGGGCTGAGGGAGACAGGAACACCGAGTGAGCCATTTCAAAAAAGATAACTTTACTATTCATCATTTCTTTGTAGAACTATTAAGTGGGGGATTGTAAAACCTATATCCATAATTTTCTATATATTAGAATAAATTTGGGAAAAGCACTTAACCTTATTTTACCAAATGTAAAGTAGGGGCACTATTATGCTTTCTATATCTCCCACAATACAAAATTTTTATTTAAATGAAGATTTGATGACCTGGTCAGATTGAGCTGGATAAAGATAATTGGCCATTTACATGGTGATTTCTATCTTCATATGCAGAAAATAAGACTGATCAAAGTTTTCAGCCCTAAATGATTTGACCACAAATATATAAACGTTGTCTCTCTATAGGCTTATTGGAATAAAGTAGCCACCTGCTAATCAACCTGCACAGCCTCCTGTGAGGTCATTAGGGCATTATTATCTCCTACCTATAAATGAGAAAGTGAAAGCAGAAATCCTACAAACAAGTTGCCCAACACAGAGTGTAGGGTCAAAAATGGAACTTAGAATTGAGAAGTGTTGAAGAGAAGAATTGCTCTACATTCTGTAAGCACTTAACAAATGTTGGTTGAGTAAATGAATGAACTGAGTCTCCACAGTCCAGTAGATCACCAGGCTCTCCTAGCACCCTGTGGGAGTCAGAAGCCTGGCACTGTGCCAAGATCCCTAGAAGCTCAAACTAGAATGAACTAGATAAGATACTTATTTCTGCTGCTGCCTTTGACCATCTCTCTTTGCTCTTGTCTCTTTCTTTGGCCTCCCTCCTACCCCTAAAACAACCCAAGTTTGCTCCAAGTAAGCTCACAGTGAGCAATATAATCATAATAGAAGGGATAGAATAATTATAATCTTTCCTGCTCTCCCAGTAAAAATGGGCCTTTAAGAGGTCACAATAGATGTCTATTTCTATTGGATACTATGTGATCCCTTTAATCCCAAAGAAGAGATTAAATGCTCATTTTGACCAACCATCTGTTGATATTAAGGATGTCAGAACCACTCCATCCTTTCCAAGGGAGGAAACTTCCAGAGGTTTATTGGGGTTGAGAGATTTGGAAAAGCCAAAGGAAAAGTTTCCTTTTATCCCTAATTCCATAGGATCTGCTGCTGGATTCTTGACAGAGCCAAAGGCGGGAAACAGGACTGATTGTGCTATCAATTCAATAATGTTTTGTAGCAGAACTAATAACAGCATATTTACCACTTAGGATAATGAGTGGTAAATAATAATAATGGTGTGGATGATCTTTTGCTAGGCTTATTGCAAAATTAATGCTATATAAGAGTGAAATGAAATTGGAATTTTATTACTAAACATGTAATGACAGTAAAAAGAACTCTTCTTACCATTCTCAAAAGCTCAGGATAAGTGTACAAATAGTTTTTCTCAATATTCCCACACCCCCCCCCCAAAAAAAAGAGTACAATCATATTTCTTATTCATTCTCTTGGGAAGGATTAATAAACAGTTAAATGGCCCTATAATGAGAAATAAAAATAAGTAGAAAAGTCTCAGGACTTCAATGTTCTACAATACTAGATATAAGTAGTATTTACTTATACTAGATATACTAAATATAAGATACACTAGATAAAAGCAGCATTTTTAAAATGGAATTTATTAAATATTTGAAGAAAGCACTGAAAGATTACTTATCCAAGGACCCAAAGGCAACTAATCTAAGTGTCATCACTTATCTCACCTATTTTCAATGTAACCAATCACATGGAATTACATTTTCAATCACACTGAAAAAAAGGCTGGACCACAAATCCATGTCTTCACTTCATTCTTGCTCAAAGAAACAATGGAATCTACAAGACAAACCATAAATGAGCAAATTGTCTTCGAATCATTGGCTGGGTCTGAACCAGCCAGCCACTTAGCCAGCCAAGAACCAACTCTCACCTACGCAACATTTAAGTGTTCTCAAAGAGCACTGTATGCCTTCTCTGCTCTCATTGATTCCACAAGCATTTCACCAACCAAATGAAAGGCCCTGGGTAAGGAAGAATAAGATATGGACCTTGCCCTCAAAGACCTTAGAATATGGTAGGAAAGACAAATTTGCATACCAAACTACTGTAACATGCAGTAAAATGTAATAAGTGTCATAAACAGGTTTTAAAAAAAATTAAAAAAACCTTTGACATTTCAGAAGTTAAGAGCTACAATGGAGAAGAGGGAGCATTTCCCGGCATTTTAAAGATCACTCCAGAAAATATTCCTGATTATTAAACAGAGCTGAAAAAAACAAAGCATTAGAGCTGAAGAAGAAAAAACAAGAAATTAAAAATCTTTTAAAGTAGCATCTTCATTTTTCAATCAATTACACACACACCCCAGAAAAAAACATAAAATGAGATGAGATTTATCCAAGCAAACTTTGGCCTTTCCCTGTGAGAAAGCTGGTTTCAAATGCAGCAGCAACCTTGAGATTGAAATATGAAGTGAGTGAACTTCACATCATTAGACATGTGTATTGGTAAAATTACCCTTAGAATTAAAAATCACATTTCATTTTCCAATTAACACTGTAAACATGCACAATGGGGAGCCTCTTACCTTTACTATTTAATTATCCATCTGATTGCAGCTCAGATCAGCTCTTTATAATCCAATTTTAAGAAAACGATGAATCTATTTAAAAGCATAGCTCATCTGTTCAAACAGAAAGTTGACTGAATTCTCCTAGACTGGAAAGAGAGTGGCATGTTTGCTTGTGCGTATCAGATTATTTAATTGCAAAACTGGGAATTATTCCACAGATGTGAATGGATATCTAATTTATGTCACAAAGGAGAGATTATACTCTTAGGAGAAGTTATTTACTTACTCATTTTCCTAACTAGATTTCCATGCACACAAGAGTTTTAAGTGAGGAAACCATTGCCAACAATGCTTCAACAGAGACGAAGAAAAAGGGATCATAAATGTCTTGTTAGCTCTAAATAATGATAAAATCTTTGTACTGTGACTACAGCTGCTCTAGCCTGAAGAATTTTAAATTTATATTTACTCAAGAAAATTACAATATGCTAAACTTTACTCAGTGAAATAAATTTGTTGTACATTTTGCCACAAATTTTGAAATTCAATTTCAGAAAATTAAGGAAAACTATCAACTTTGTTTTCCAAAATATTTTTTCCTATTGTAAGGTCCACAGCGTCTCCTTCCCTGCATATGTTGACAAATGTACCCCGCACGTCCCCTGATTCAGTACAGTCCTCACTGCAATAACTGGTCTGAACTTGTTTGTCGTTTTTACTCACAATGTCTAAGCTATCTGCACCATCTTTTCAGGAAATGACTTATCAGGGCATCTTGTATGTTCTTTTGTGTTCCCTTCCTTGGCACCATGAGAGTAAACCTACATAAATCTGTAACGAATGATGGCTGACTTGCTTCCACCTGCAGGTATTCAGAAACTATTTTTAAGAAAGGACTAGACTGGGAAATAGGACATTTGGAATCTGGTCACTGTACAGCCTTGGGCAAGTTATACGATTCACTGGAGCTGTCTTCTCAGGCACACAATGAGGAAGACCCTAGATGATCACTCTCAAAGGCTCTGACAATCCTGAAACCACATGACTCTCTAGCTTTTTGACTTGAGACCTCACACTTGGATTTCATGTTACCTTGTAAGATAGTTGGCCCTTCCCCTGGAAGATATAAATGCACTCAAAGACAAAGAGACATAGTCGTGAGGAGGGAGTGTAAACACAAGGGAAGTAGGCTGGCAGAAAGAGAGAGAATTATGAGGAGAGAAAGGCAGAAATCCAGAGGCATGGAGAGCAGGGTAAAGATAGTACAAGGTTATGTACAGTAAGAGACCCAAAGTTAGAAGACATCTAAAATAACAGAATGCAACTTTAATGACAGAGGATAAAATTTGAAAATTTTCATACGCAGTATTGTACAGTAACTTCCAGGCATTTGTTTCTATCCAGAAAAAAATAAAATATTTGGATATCGAAATGATAACTTTAATTTTTTAAAAAGATTTGTGAACAAAGTTATTTTTCTATTATGGGTTTATTAAATACTACATGATGAAATTTTAAACAATCATATTTTATCATTAGAAAGTTAGCACAACATAAATTCAAGCACAGGGCCTGGGAGATAGTAAGCATTCAATATACCTCTGAAGGACGGAAGGAAAGAGGGAGGGGGAGAGGAGACAGAGAAAGAATGACAATATTTTAGAGTGACATAAATCATCTTCCTGAGCTCAAGGAACTTACATGATAATGGAGAAGAGGCAAAGGGTAGAATATGCCCATGGAAAATTAGCAAATGAAAGCTGAACAAAGCAAGGTATCAGCAAGTACAAACTACAATTAAAAGTTAACAGAATTCAATTAACTAGAATCCTCCATTTACTAGAACACATGCACACCTTTACAGTCCAGCACTCAGGAAAAGAGACAAATTTACAAGAAAATAAAGGATTCAGTGTTCATGAGATAGTAACAGTCATCAACACTACCACATGTAGCAACTCCCCAGGCATGTCTCTGGAGAAGAACGGAGCCATCGCTAGTTCCTACACCATAAGCAGCCATAGAACAATAACCACCATTCCTCCACGTGTCGGCCAGGAAGGAGTGCAAGAACCTCTGGGGTCAACTGAAGCCTAATGACTCAAAGTAGTGAGCTTCATAGGCAAGATGAGTTAACTGTTTGAAATTATTTCCCCCTGGAGAGTTTGAAATGCAAGCCCATCTCTAAAATTTGTGGAGTCCATGCTCCCAATTCTGTTCTGCAATGTGAGGGGCACACACTCAAGAGGTCACCCCAGATCACAACATCCAAGAGCAACTCTCAAGGTGAAGTTCATCCTTGCAAGACTAGACCCCAAGACAGGTCCACACAAGCCCTGGAAGTAGTCTTAGGATCATCTGGGAAGGGTATTCTAGCATCCTGAGTGGTTTAGAAGTGTGGGTTGGAGGTGCTTTGGATAGACCAATGTTCCATTGGCTCTACAGAATTCTCTCCCAATGGTGTGTGGCACAGCTGGAGGAGGGTCAGAGCAAAGGCCAACCCAAGATCTTGCCCAAGATCTAAGGATGTTACTGTTAATATGTGTTTCTGTCTTAAACTGGGTTGGCTGGAAAATATAATTAGGCATATCTCATACTCCAAGCAGCTGGACTGTGTAGATTCGGTTGTACAAAAGAGTGACAATGACCAACCTAAGTGCTAAGAAATTACTTCAGCTTAGGTGGTCAAATAATTTTGATTTTTTAAAAATTTTTTATACGGGGAGGTCCCGGGGATTGAACCTGGGTCCTCCATATGGGAGACGGACACCCAACCATTTGAGCCACGTCCAATCCCCCAATTTTGATTTTAATACCATAGAGTCCCTGGCACTGTTAGCATACTAGGATGTGTTTCCTTCTGCAAGAAATCCCTAACTCAGAAAACACAGTGCTTAGGAATAAGCTATCACAAAGAGAACTTTTGTGAGCTGTTAAAGAATGACCAAGCAGAGAGCAAAGATTTTGTCTCATTTTCACCTTTCTTACTCTCAGTCTATAAGGCATCATGGGCCAAAGCCAAAGGAAGGCAAGAAACCAAATTTCGTGATGAACCTTCCCCTTCATTTAAGTTTCTTATAACTACTCACCCTGACATACCTGAGTTGTCCTCTGTGGAAACATGAGAAGATCCACTTTCCCCAAAAAGGTGTTATACTTTTATTTCCCCTACCACCAAAAATTTTTTATCTCATCTTCTCAGGATTTTATCTGCTGGTGGTCAATTAATTGAATAAACTACCTACTATATGCCATTGGGTTAATGTCAGGTTACTAGGCCATCCTTCCAAGTTAATTAACACTGTAAATGGGGTCTTCAAACATGTCATTCCTTAATATGAAGGAATGACTTCAATAGCAGGCACATTTTACCAGAAAGGGGTCAGGCCAGTGGGGGCACAGCTTCCTAGAATCCCTCAAACATGCTATACAGGCAACTACCTGTCCTACTGAAGGCTTCTATATATGGACAGAGTACAAGAAATGTATAAGCGAGAGAAGAAACTTGTCTTGACAGTTTGCAGTGCATTTAAAGGGAAAGAATCTATGTAAATTGAAAAAGCTTTAATAATATTACAAAGTAACATGAGGTTGCAGATGGATGAGTTATAGGGCCTTTAGCCTCCTGGTTTCTGATATTTCTCCAAAAGTCCCATCTGCCATAATCGCTTCCTAAAATATTGATAATCAGAAGACTTGACCTGAGTAGCAAAAGAAATAGCTTGGAAGAACTTGGACACATTTCCTCCCTTCTCTGTGCCCCCATATTTCCAGTCATCAGAATTTGAGCCTTTTGAAGGATGTTTGGAGATGTTCCCTACCTATCCTATGTGTCTCCATCTTTATAAGCCTTATATTTAATAATTCATCAATGTCCCCAATAGTTAGTTTTACTCTTCCATATGTAAGAGTGAATGGGGACTCTACCTCAGCTTTTCCAGCTGCTTCCTTACACTGTTCTGGACGATGACTTTGAAAAGGTACAGTAATCCTTGAAATCCTAGAACCCTAAACTTGGAGGCAGAGGCGCTAATGCTCAGTAGCCATGAGACAGTTGATTAACTCCTCTCTGTCATCAGAAAAATGGGCATTTGTTTAAGCAAATTAAATAGCATGTGTGGTAGGAGTATTATTTGTTCAAGGAGCATAATGTATTCAACCTACTCTCAAATGTTTATAAAATATAGATAGATGATAAATAGACATTGAGAGAGAGATTGATAGACAGAGATGGATTGATAGGTTATAATGCTACAGCAAATATGGCAAAATGTTAAAAATTGATGGATCCAATGGGAGGGGGCTTGGGGGATTCTCTGTATGGGTTTTGGATTATTTTTGAAACTGTCCTGTACGAAATTATTTCAAAATAGAAAGTGTAAGGAAAAAAACAGCCTGAGTGGGACAGCACAGAATACAGTGGTGCTCAAAATGAATGGTTGATTTGAATATTCATGGCAGGTATTCTATGCTTTGGTGATTCTCAGAAGATCAGATGCATTCATTTATTCAGTTAACAAATATTTTGTTGAGCACCTAATATGTTTCAGACTCCCCACTGAGCACTTGTGAGAACTGCTGGAGCTAAGGGCCATTCAGTTGATATTGGATAGTTTCTATTTTCAAACTACCTCTCTTCTAATATTTTCCCCTTTGGAAAATAGTTAAGAATGTGTGTCAAGTTTGCTTGTTTAAATTGTATCTATTTGCAGCATTTTGGAATGAAGCCCAACCCTCCCTGAGCTTCATTATACATGAAAATTCCCACAGTTGGTGTTCTTTCAAGACACATAAATCAGTCTCTAAGAAATTCTCTCTTGGGTTAGACAAAAGAGAATTAAAATATATCTGGACTTTATTAGGTCTGGTTTTCAGGCTGCCATGGAAGACTAGAATCAGGAGGGATCAATTAGATTATTAAGAATGGAAGTTTCCAATAGTCATCAAAGGAAAGAAGTCATAAAAAGCAGTACATAAAGATGATTAATAAGCACACTGCACACCAGGGCCTGTCTGATACCTGTTCTGCAAGCCAAGGGTTCATTCTGCCTCCACTGAAAACCAAAAATGTAACAAGCAAATATATGAATAGTGATTCCTGCTTAGTTAATTCCCCAGTTATGACTAAATAAAGGCAGGACTAGCTACTTTGAACCTTGGTACAAAGAGCATCTTTCTAGAGAACAATTAATAATCCAAAGCACTGTGACTTGGTACAAGTTTTATTGGTTACAAATGGGCAATAACACATTGGTATTTAAAGCATCATCTTGCACTATTAATTCAGGAGAAATCGCACATTGAAACATCTATTAAAATGAAAAAGCCATGGCTGCTCAGACCTCACGGAAACTAGTTGACATACCACCAGGACACAACATATTTTGGGCAGAGTTATTGGCCAAAATCATTGATTATATAAGAAGAATTAATGGCTTCCATTTTCCCTGATCTATATCAGTAGTGGAATAACTAATGCCCTCTAAATAAAATATGAGAAAAGTGCAGGAAAAAAACATGATTTTCAAATCCTCTCTTCAAACACCCATCTTCTCCATCCACTGATGAGAGTGAGAGAAAGAGGAGGAAAAATGGGGCCTGCTAAAGGCAGTTGGGGGGCGTCCCTGGCCAAAACATGCACAGGAAAGGCTGCCACTTTGAACAACCCTATTCGTGCACTTTGTGCAATTTACTTCCAAGATTGTGCTGTACACAATCTATGTAGCTGTTTACAGTGACCTCACGTACAAGCATACCCAATAATGCACACAGAAGAAGAGTGCTGCTGCCCAGGAAAACAGCTTGTTGCCCTGTGAGCTAATTCAATCCCAGGAAGATAATGAGGGGAAAAAAGAAAGTGGTCCTTGACTTTTAACAATTATTCAAGAAGTTCCACAAATAGAAGCAGAAGCATCTGAAAGCTCTAAAAGATTTGATTCTGTAATCCCAAGAGAAGAAAGTCTTTCCATTTGACTGATCCTCAGATAAATAAAATCACAATTTAGAAGAGCTGAGCAAACAGTTTTCCCATCTTCACACCCACACTTCTGGTAGAACATATCAGCAAGCAAAGAAAGCATTCACCGTTTTCCACTGATGAAACAGACCAGTGAGAAATGCCTCCCTTTTGGCTGACTTTGAATATATTAAGCCATGTTGTTTAAGTTTTTGATTCAACCTGAAAAACATAGTTGTTGTTCTAATATACGGCATTTAAGAACAAGACAGAGTGAGGATACAAGGGATTTCTATCAGACTGGATTAAGGACACCTGTGGACATCAGACAGGTGCCCAAACAATATTCAACCCTTCAGAAGGCATAGTGAACCTGCTTTTCTGGGATGTTTGAGGCTGTTAAATGCAGGATCTCTGAAAAGCAGGAATGAAGTAAACAGGACTACTGTGGGGCCAGGTAGCCCTAACTTGAGACTGATGTTTTAGAGCATCCCTCTCACACTCCTCTGGCTGAGCCTCCTATGGGACCAGGAATCTGCAAGGTTAGGGAACATACACACCTACGGCCCATGTCTTCCCTTGTAGAATATTCCCCAGGTACCTATGACCTTGAAATTCTCTGCCCAACATGGCCCAAAACCAGATTTCTGAGGCTGTGTGGGCCTTTACCTTCCCAAGGGCAGACCACACAGCCAGATACACACCCCAAAACCTTAGAGGTGACCATGGACAGCTGTTGGAGGGTAAGCGTGGATGAAGCTTGAATGAGCAAGCTAGTTTGGACACCCATGTTCCTATAAGGCTCTTCTGGCAGCATAATGGAGCCAGGGCAGAGAAGGTATAAAGCTGCAAGACAGAAGGGCCTCCATTTGTTCTCTTGTTGCTGTAACTACAAATGGTAGGGGTGGGCCAGGATTGGGATGAAGCCCAGACTGAAATGAGCGCTATTCAGTGATCCCAAGAAACATCTTCTCTCTCTCTCTGCTATATTCACAGTGACCTCATAACTTATCTTCCAACCCAGGACACTATTAAGAGTGAAAAGGGCCCTAACCAGATGGGACACTGACTCAACAGAGAGCCAAGACTGTTCTGCAAACTAGGATGTATGGTTACCCCAGCTACACTGAACTCACTGTAGGTATTAGGTGTTAGGTATAGGTGTTAGGCCAAATTTCCATAAGTAATTGCCATCCATTGGCAGCCAGCAATTTTCTTCCCTGTCAGATTCTTTGCTTCCTCTCATTAGGGAGTATTTCTGCTTGGTGCACCCAAGAAGTAAATAAAACTTCACTCTTGTCATATACAACAAACTTCTGGTATATAATAGACACACAGTTTCAGCCTCTGCTGTTTTTCTGCAAAGGTTATTCAATCTGCTAAATTTGTAGATTGGAATCCTAAATAAAGGGCATAGAAAATAAGAGGGAAACCTAAGAAACCAAAGAACCATGAGAAATTTTTGCAAACGCACCAAAGAAAGCTGGCTCTAGAATTCCTGCAGGAGATAGGAAGTCAAATAAAAACAGTAAACAGAACTTTAAAAGAAAAAATCATGGATGGCCTTTCTGGAACCAACCCTGCACTGGGCCTCAGTAGGCAGGATTTAATCAGAATCTGTCCATGCTTTCAGAAATTCATGCCCTAAAGGAGTGAGTTTCCGGTAAGGTCTAAGGCCACAAGCTTGGCACCTGGTTAATGTGTCTCCCTTGCTGCTTCTTGGCAAATTCTAGTAGGCTGATTTCATCTCACAGCTGTTGCACCACACTCACACACACACACACGTGAGTGAACACACACTTTATGCCTGCAGTGCTTCCAGTAAATCTGCCCTACTGTCCACAATTATTTATACTAGCAGCTCCTAATCTTGACACGTCATGATTACTCTGGGAGCTTCTCTAATATACAGATTCCCAAGTGATGCCCAATGGATATTGAATCAGCAGGTCTAGGGTGAGGCCAGGACATTTCTACCCTTAGTAAAAAATCCAGGTGTGATGTTTTGAAGCTGGATGGACCCCAGAAAATCATGTTCTTGGAGCTAGTTTATTCCTTGGGTGTAAACCTATTGTAGATGGGATCTTTTGATTAGGTTACTTCAATTAAGGCGCAGCCCAGAGTGGGTCTTAGTCCTCTTACTGGAGTGCTACATTAATGGGATTAATATGGAGAGAGACACAGAAGGAAAGCTAGAGGAAGACAGAAGCTAAAGCAACGAAACCCAGAAGAGAAGACAGAGACCAGCAGACACCGCCACGTGCCTTTCCACATGACAGAGGAATTCAGGATCACTGGCAGCTGGACTTCGGAGAAAGCATCACCTGATGAGGACTTGATCTGGACATTTTTCTTGGCCTCAAAACTATAAGTTTTTAAACTAACAAATCCCCATTATAAAAGCCAACCCATTTCTGGTATATTGCATTTTGGCAGCCTAGCAAACTAAAACACACAGATGACTTTGGAAGCAAAATATTCTAATCCCTGGAAAAGCTCACCTAGAGCAGCATGAGCTGGGACAATATTGACCAGGATGCAGTCCTACCCTTTAGGCTCTGTTTTTCCCAATGGGATCTGTTCCTATGTTAGGGTCTTCCCAGAGGTAACTGAAGATGCTTTGCCCAAAACTCTGGCAATGAGGCACCCCAAACAAACTACTGACCTTCTTGACATGGCTGAGCTCCATGTTTCTGCATTTGCTTTCTTCCATGAGAAACTATTTGAGCTTTATTCAGAAAGAAAAGTACATACAAGCAGCATATTCATGAAAACTTTAGAATAACCCATTTTCTTATTGACATCCTTTAGTTCCTAATCTAATGATAAAACTGTCCCCTTGAAAGAAATTTTAACCCACTCTTTTGTTGTTGTTGTTATGAAACAAAGTTTATTCTGCAATACTTTATCATAATGGATTGCATCTCTTTGGTAAAAATAAACTTTATAAACATTTTAATAATCAAAGATTTAAGGAAAAACCTAAACATTTGTAAGTTG
>JAQZBX010016465.1:12496-28298 GCA_029593785.1 Cabassous unicinctus | reverse complement strand
ACCTGGGACCTATGATCTGTTATTTTCTCCCATTTCTCTTCCCTTAATAAATTACTGGCCTAAGCAAAAAATAAAAAGTGAACTCGTAGGCTGAGCCCCAAGATATAAAACAGATGAGACCAGAGTGGCTCTAGCCAAAGGGCTCTGAGCAGCCGAGCCCCAGGGGGACCTCCCCAGGATCTTTGAGCTCCAGAACTGGTTTCCGCTGGGCGCTCTTCCTCCCTGAATCTGAGAACCAGGTTTAGAAGTGACTCCAGCCCGGGGATGTGAAAAAATACAAGAAGCCCAAACTGGAAGTGACAATACAACATCAGAACGCTACCTCTTCGTTCCCCCCTTACTTGCTCCATCCTTATTCTCTCCCTGGAGGTCTCCAGATGAATCCTGTTTGCCCCCTTCCATGCTCAGGTGTCTATAGTGATGGTGTCCCTGGTTACAGCCTCCACCACACCAACATCTGGGGCACCGAGACCTGCAGAAGCTCCCACTGCCACCGCCGCCACCCAGGACACAAGACAGACGGGGCCGAAGAGTCAATTTCCGAGACCGCCCAAGTGACACTCGGGCGGAGGACAGCGGGGCCCAGGACAAAACTGCCGCCCTTGTGGAGTGTGAGATGGTTGTGGGCGAGGAAACAGCTCCAGCCCGAAGCCAGACGTGCACCATGAGGGCAGGAGGGACACTTAGAGGCACACAGGAAGAGCCTAACTCAACCTGAGGGTCAGGGAAGGCTTCCTGGAGGAAGTGGCCTCAGAGCTGATACCTGGAAAGTTAGCCAGAAGGGGGTCCTGCCAGAGGGAATAGTATGTGCAAAGGCCCAGAGGCAAGCAAGGGGTGGGAGTTGGAGGCCCTGTGGGAGGAGTTTGGGAGGTGGGGTTTGGTGTGGTTTGGGGTGCAGAGGGCAAAGCAAAGGGCCAGGCTAAGCTGAGACTAGCGAGAGGCCTGCAGGGAGCATGGGCAGGTAGCCCAGGGGAGGGCGATGACCAGCCTTCATCCGGAACCAGCCTTTGTGGTCAAGGATGCACTCCCTTGGGGCCCCAGCTATGAGACTCTGGTGGCTGCGCTGGTCCCCGTGTGCCTCAAGACCGGGACCCGGAAAGTAGCGGAGGATCTGGACAAGGCCCTAGCTGCTCACCCTCTGTACTGCCCATGTCCTGCAGACCTCGGGAAGCAGGTCTTGGGGTTCACTCTGCTCTTACAGAAGCCCTGCCCTGGACCTTGGCCACGGATCCCTGGGGTGGAGCCCAAGGCAGGTCCTCCACGGCTTGGACTAGAAATGTTCCTCACAGACCCGCTGGCCCGAGGGACCGTGGACCAGGTCCCGCATGGTTGGGACCCTCCCAGAATGACTTCTACCAGCCTGCACTTGGTATCAGGATGCCCACGTGTCCTGGCAATGGTGACGTGGTCCAGGGGCTGCCCACCTCCTGCCATGGTGCCCACGTCATGGGAGCATGCAGAAGGCCTTTCTCCCGGGCCTCAGCTCCAGGAAAGCTGGTCGGGCTCCCCCGTAGCTGCTTGGTTCTCCTCCTAGGAATTCAATTGTCAGGCCTAGCAAATGGCCCTTGGGGCAGGCAAGAATTGTACCAGTATGTATTGATTATCAATTGACATATTATTGATTGGTTATTATTGATTGAGTGCATGGTACCAATCACTATACTGTTTCACCAGTTTTATCTCATTCAATCCTCATAAGCACCAAGGTTCTATATGATCCCCATCTGAGAGATAAGGAAATGGAGGCACAAAGAGCTCAGGTCACTTGCCTGAGGTCACAAAAATACCTGGGGCTGGGATTTGAACCCAGGCAGCTCCAAACCTGCTATGTTCTGCCTCTCATTTCCTTGCCCCTGGGAACCTCTTGCTTCCATTTGACATAAACGCCCTTCTTTATTTTTCATCTTATTGTCTATCTGAATCTCTGTACACCTCATGAAATCTTTTTTTCGGAACAAAGTAGATACAACTGGCCAGACAAAGAAATACATCTAAAAGCCACCCTGCTCCTTCTCGCAGCACTGACCCATCCTCCTCCAGCCAAATCTTGTGCCTTGAGGCCCAGGGTGACCGAATTCCAGGAGGCTCCTGGCTTCTTATGCAAATGAGCCCCCTTAGGCCTGACCACCAGCTCAGGCATGAGCCCAGATCTGCTGTCACCTAAGGGGACAAGACTTCCCGCCCCAAGTCATTCCATCATTCATTCATTCATTTGTTTGGCAAATGACTGGTCTGAGGCTCCTGATGGGGGTCGCCTCTCCGGCTCACCTGTGGCCAGGGCAGCGGCTCACCTGTGGCCAGGGCAGCTGATGGATGGGGCCCCTGGAGGGACAATTCCCTGCTCTCCCTGGCCCTGCTCCTTTGCTGGTCGCCCTCCTCACCTGCTCAGGTAGCCCCGGGCCTGACCTGCTGACAGGGCCTCAGCCTCCCTACACACTATGCCAAGGCTCCCTAGAGTGGCGGCAAGCCACATCCTCTTCAAAGCTGTCCCAGGCCTCCGGGGACCTGGACTGAAGCTCTTGGTCTTGGAGAGGTTTTGAGGCATCGGGAAGCAGGTCTTCTCTACCTCTCCCTGGCCCTCCTTTCCCAGGATAAGAAGCAGTGGGTGGATGGACACCTCCATTTCTCCTTCATGCCAACAGGTGGGCAGGCAGGCTCCTTGGTCCTGCAGGGCTCCCAAACCTGGGGGAGACTCGATGACAACAGGATGTCAGGTTTCCTGATGCCCTGTCCCCTTGGGACAGTGGAGAACAAAGGCAGCGTGAGGGGCCCCTGGTTCTCACCGCGGTTCCCCCAGCTGTGTTCCTGCCCCAGACCCTGCTGGTCCGTTAACTGCCCTAGCTCTGAGAGCTGTCAGCGCCCCTCATGGGACAGAAGGGCGCCTCGTGGGGCTGAGAGGTGGGGGAGGGAGTGGTGCATTATTGAGTACTTCTTCTTAAGTCTGTGATAAGCTCCTTCTATTAGACTATAGATCTCGTCACATAAAATAGATTTGTGGACTCGCAGCCAGGGAGAGCCGCATTCCTGAACTACGGAAATGGCTCATTTTTTTCCCCTCTTCCACGGGTAACTGATGGTCATGAATTTTTCACCCAAATGTCGCCACTAAAGATGTCACCAGCCTCCCTCCCCTGGAGATTTTATGATCTTGCTTTACTGGGGTGGGGGTGGGGGCAAGGGGAGAAGGGAACGGCCACGTCCTGGAGCTAGAAAGGGAATGCTGAATGGGGCTGGGGGTTCAGAGGCTGGGGTTTGAAGTCCGGCCACTGGCCACAGCTCTGTTTATTGAGCATTTACTGTGTGGGCAACACCTAGCCAAGGACTTTACATCCACCACCTCGTTTAATCTTCCCAACAACCTTGGGAGGGAGTGACAGATGGGCTGGGACTCGGAGAGGCTGGGGAACTCGCCCAAGGTCACAAAGCTTATTAAAGCAGCAGAACCAGGGGCAAGCCCAGCTGTGTAGGGCTCCCGAACCTGCACTGTTCATCGCTGAGGTTTACTGCCTCCGCCAGAGGCTCAGTGGTGACCTTGAGAAGGCTGCCCGCCCTCTCTGGCTCAGGATCTGGATGAGAAAATCAGACAACGTAGGAACCAGCAGGAGCGAGAGGTAAAACATTCCCTTGCGTGGCCACCTGTATGGAGGGATTTGCTTTTTTGCAAGGATCGGGAGTCAAAGTCCCACTCAATGGAGGAAGAGCCTTTCCTCCCGCGAGGCTAATCCGCAGTGTCCGAGAATTCTTGAGATGCTAACTTTGGCAAGATAGGTTTCCTTTTGGGGTAACTAGTTAGGAAAACAGCCATTGCTATTTTGGGAGAAGAGATGGAATTGGGACTGGAAACTGCCACTGTTTCCCTACTATGGGAGCATGGCCAGGCTGCCCCCACCCCCTCAGAGAGGGGAAGCGCACACTAGGAGGGATTCATTAGCCCCTGGCCAACACCTGCAGCTCCAGAAGCGATGGGGCTGGAGGCTCTTCCTCCCCTGGGGAGGGGTGGGCTGACAGGTTGAGAGAGAGGGTTCTGGGAAACAGAAGGTGGAGAGAGCCAGGTGTGTGTGTATGGGGGGGGGAGAGATGTCCTTGAGATACAGCTGCCCCCCAAAGGCATAGGCCCCACCCACACCCCCTCCTCCCACTCTGAGCTGCGCCACCCTGGGTACCGCCACCAAGCAGGAGAGGCTTGGGACCAGGGGTGCTGCTTCCTGGTCAACGGAGGGCTGCAGAGCCCCCAGGTAACTAAGCAGAGTCACCGCAGGCCACCATGAGCCAGAGGGCTTCTCAGACTGCTATGGTCAAGAAGAGGGCCTGAGGGCCTGGTTCCAGCCTCTGCTTCCCCTACCCCCAGCCCCACCCCAACTCTATGAGGCAGGAAAAGGGGGGCCCTGCAGACCTGGAGGGAGCACAGGTGAAGGGTGGGATAAAGGAAATAAGGCTTTAAAAGCAAACACCAGGGAGTCAGAATTACAGAGGGGCCCTGATCAAGATGGCAGGGCTCTTTCCCCGTATAGGAACTTTAACCAACCAGCAAGAACTGGCAGAAACAACTTTCTAAAAGCTCCAGGAAGCAGTTAAAGAACTGCAGTAACAGGGCAGGTGCCAAGTAAAGAAAAAGACCACATAAGAACATAGAACCCCCCGGGCACCCAGGCTGGCCTGTCCTCACACACTCACCAGCTGGGCAGGGGGCTGGCCCACACTCCCAGTGTCACCCCTGGTCCCGGTTCTGGAGGTGGCAGAGCAACTCTCGTGCACAATACTGGGAGCCTGTATGTCTGGTGGCCTGAAGGACTTGCCCTGCGTGTAGAAGGCAGCTCAGCTGAGCTCTCCTACAGAGGACCATGGGAGAGAAGTAAAGTCATGCTGCCCGAGGCAAAGGATTGCAGGGGTAGGAGGTATGGGGCAATGCCTGGACAGAACTAGGAGGAAGCTATTTCCTAGGGAAAACGTTTGTATCCTTGTAAATGGGAGAATTCCTAGGGTCACCCATGCATGTCAAAGACAAGCCACAGGCCAGAAAGGACCAGGGAGGCCCCTCTTTGGCCTGGAGCTATCCTCCAAAATCATTGTACTGATAAGTCCTGAAGGACAGCATTCCCACAGGTCAATCAGCAAACACTGCGAAAGGTATTTTCTTTCTTTTTTTCTTCTTAGCTCTTGGCATTCAAGGAAAGCTCGGTCTTAACGCCACCTTGATACAAGCTTAAGGAACAGATGCCTCAGACATCACACTAAACAACACAATAAAATACCAAAATGTCCAGGTTTCCACAAAAGATTACAAAGCATACAAAGACACAGGAACTGATGCCCTAGGCAAAGGAGAAGATTAAAGCATTAGAAACCATCAGAGAGGAGGGACAGACCCGGGACATTCCAAAGACTTTTTAAAAGTGGTCATAAATATGCTCAGAGAGCTAACAAAAAACTCGGACAAAAAACTGAAGGAAATCAGGAGAACGATAAAGGAACACAAACAATATCAAGAGAGTGATGGAAATTATGAAAAGGAACCACACAGACCTGACGACCACAGTTACAGAAATGAAAACTTCCCTAGAGGGCTTCAACAGAAGATTGGAGCTGGCAGAAGAAAGAATCAGTGAACTTGAAGAAAAGACAATGGAAGTCATCCAGTCTGAGGAGAAGAAAGAGGAAAGAATGAAGAAAAGTGAAAAGAGCTTAAAGAGCCTGTAGGACGCCATCAAGTATACCAATAAAAGCGGTAGAGAGCGGAGCGGGTATGGCTCAGTGGTTGAGCGCCTTCTTCACATGCACAAGGTCCCAGGCTCAATCCCCGGTACCTCCTTAAGAAAAAGAGTGCATACAAAATAATTACCAAGATGGACCACATTCTAGGTCAGGGGTTCTTAACCAGAGGTCCTTTGGGGGTCCATGGAAGGATTTCAGGGGGTCCGTGAGCTTGAATTGAAAATGCAAAAAGACATTATTCTTGTGGGGACGTGTTGGTGCGGGTGTGATGTATTTATTAATAATACACAGTGTACTGTGGACTTAGTAA
The DNA here is from genome assembly GCA_029593785.1 of Cabassous unicinctus. NCBI lineage: Eukaryota > Metazoa > Chordata > Mammalia > Cingulata > Chlamyphoridae > Cabassous > Cabassous unicinctus. The sequence continues at coordinate 22,276 of JAQZBX010016465.1, read as the reverse complement.
GGGGCCCTGGTTTTAGTCTACTTCCTCCCCTCCCTGAATCAGCCTAAATGCTTCCTGCTCTGAAAGATGAAGGGGCTTCTCCGATCCTCACCTGCACCCTGTGTGTCTCAGGAGCTGCCAAAGCAGCAGCAGCCCCCTCGTGACGTGTCCACAGAAGCTGCTAGAGGCTGGGGGGCGCGTGTCGGCTGAGCCCATGGAATCCTGGGTGGGCCTTGTGGAGGCAAACCCTGGCGGGGGCCCCAGGAAGAAAAACAGGGCAGCCCTTCAGCCCCCCAGGATGTGGATCCTAGAGCGGAGGTCTGAGGTCTGGACCGTCAGCAACTCTGCAAAGCCGTCTCCCCAGCTGGAGCCTGTGGAAGGGGGCAGCAAGGCTAAGGACTGGGAGACAACAGGGAAGAGGAGACGAATCAGGGCCACACCCCAGGAAGAGCCTCGGAAAACACTCAGGGACTGGCTGACACTTCACAAGAATCAAACACTTTGCATGTGGCACTTGAGGATGTAGCCAGCCCTGTAGATGAGTAAGAAGTATGTTGATTGACCGATGATCAGCCCAAACAAGCCCAAGACAAGTAAACAGGTGATTACTCTGCAGCCTAACAACTCTTACTAGGAACTGCGAGAGAAGGAAGCTCAGGGTGCTTGCTGAGCAAGTAACTGACTCCACCCCGGACGAGGAGATGTCAGAGAAGGCTTCCTGGAGGAGGAAGACCTTGGCTAATAAACATTAGAGGTACTTCCTTCCACTGCTCCAGGTGGCAGGGAGGGTACATTCGGTGGGGGAGGGTGGGTGGTAGAGGGGTAGGGGAGAGGGCTGGGGACAAGCTCAGACTCTCTTTGAAGTTTAGAGTTTTGTCTTAAAATCCATGTAAATTTTGTATTCTATTCCATAATACAAACTTAGTTTTCATATAAAAACAAGCTTTCTAATCACTTTTCACACATATATAGAGAAAAACCAATGGGACAGAGAAGGAAGCCCAGAAACACACCTGGAGGCTAGTGTGTGATGAGGTGGCATCTGGCATCAGGGAGGCAGAGTGGGATGTTTAAATAAAGGGCGCTGCTACAAGCGGGAAGCAATCTGGGAACCATGAAGCCAGCCCTAATCTTCACCAAAGCACCAGGACAAACTCCAAATGGACCCAAGACGAGATGTGAAAATTAAAACCATAAGAGAACCAGAGGAAAACATGGGTCCCTTTTTAATTGTGGAATGAGAAAAGTCTTCCAACTATGACTCAAAATCCAAAGCCAGAAAAGAAAAGATGATAAATTAAATTCATCACCATATCATCATCATCATCATCATCAGCTTCTGTGTGACAAAAAACACCATAAGCAAAATCAAAAGACAAATGACAAACTGGGAGAAAACACTTGCAACTCATATCAGGCAAGGGGCTAATCTCCCTGAAATGTCAAGTGTTCCCTCAAAATAATAAGAAAAAAGCTCAACGATGCAAGAGAAAAATGGGCAAAAGATTTGAAGGAAGTATTCAAAGAAAAAAAAATGCAAATGCGTGGACCTTAAACATATGAAAAGGTATTCGCCTCATTCATATTGAAAGAAATGTAAATTAAAATTACACCAGGATTCTCTTTGTTACCTATCAGATAGGCAAAGGGCCAAGCCTTTGACAACACACCCTGTGAGTACAACTGCTGTGTTGGGAAACGGGTGTGCTCATCATATGTCACTGGCAGGAATGCAAAACGATACACTTCCCATGGAAGACATTTCAGCAACATGGATCCGAGCTACAGATGCATTTGCCCTTTGACCCACCAATCCCACTTCTGGGAATTTTCTTAACAAGATACACATTGAAAGCATAAGAAATGATGTATGTACAAACTCATTCATTCCCTATAGCATTCTCTTCTTTTTTTTTTTTTTTAGGTACTGGGGCAGGGGATTGTACCCAGTACCTCTTATGTGGGAAGCCAGGACTCACACTCAACCACTGAGCCACATCGGCTTCCCTGAGTTGACCTTTTCATTTGTTTGCTTGTTGTTTTGTTTTGTCTTTTAAGGAGGCACTGGGAATGGAACCCAGAACCTCCCATGTGGGAAGCAGGTGCTCAACTGCTTGAGCCACATCCACTCTCTATAGCTTTCTGTAATAGCGAAAACTAGAAACAATCCAAGTGTCTGTCTGAAAGACTTAGTTAAGCCAACTGTGGTACATCCACACCATGGAATACTATGCAACTATTTAAAAAATTCACTGTATGTGCTGATGTGTAATGGTCTCCCAATACATTGTTAAATAAAAACACATGAAGCAGATTAGCATGTAACTGTGCAAATATACATTTCTTTATATATTTGCATAAAAACACTGGAAGGCTACACTAGTAAAAGTTTTCTCAAGGGGAATCAGATGGCTGGGACACAGGTGGGGCTTCCAACGAAAGCCATTTCATAGCAGCTTGAATTTGGAACTATGTGACTGAGTTGCACATTCAAGCTGTTAGAATGATATTAAAATAAATAACTTGCCCTATAAGTAAACACACTGGTGTGTGTCAGCTATTTGTCTGGTGGTTCGTTCATCCCTGACTACCAAGTTCTTGACCCACGGGAACTTGCCCCCCAGTTTGGGAGAAGGGCTGTGGGCGATGGGGACCTTTGGAAGGGCCTGAGCAGGGTAAATACGCAGCAAGCCCAAGTGAGTCTGCAGCTCCGTGGCCAGAACTTGGGGCCAACAGACATCTCCAGGAGGTTTGGGAACAAGGCAAGGGGGCCAGTGGCTGGAGCCCTGGGGGCAGTTCTGGGTCGAGGAGGGACCTCATGCTACCCCGGTCCAGGTCTAAGTGGCCCTGGAAGTGGCCCCTGGCCCCTGGCTTCTAAGTCAGCTGCTTTCTGTGCAAGGAGGAGGTTTCTCTGATACAGGGAGAGAGGCTATCTCGGTGGATGCAAATCAGCCCACGAGAGCCAGTTTCTGAGCTCAGGGTCCAGGGACTGGGCTGGCTGTGCCCAGGGTTCCCCGGTCAATTAGACGGCAGGTAGCTGAGGAAGCCCTGCCCGGCAGCTCTGGTGCCCAGTGGGCACCTCGGGGTGTCCCTCTCTTCCCTTTCAAAATAAAAACTTCCTTTCCACCATTTGGCAAATGAGAGGTGGGGAAGAAGGGATCCCCAGAATCACTCCACACTCCACCTCCTCCAGGAAGACCTTCTGGGACAATGGGGTAGGTGGGGAACTTCTCCGGGGCCCCCTCTCCTGGGCTGCAACCTGCCCTGCTGTCTTCCCCCAAGCCCTCGGTCCAGGGCGGAGACCCTAAACTTCCCCTCCCGGGCCTGGCACACTGGTCCCCTGACACGTGGACCCCGCCCCTTACTGCCCGGGCCTGGAGTGGGAGCCTGGAGTTGTGACCCCAGGAATCCGCCAGCAGGAGCACTCTGCAAACTCTAAAGGGCTGTGCATCAGTAACGTCCCCCGGGGGTGGGCAGGAGGTGGCCGGCGAGGAGGCTGCCATGTGACTGCGGTTTCCCCCCACGGGCCGGGCTTTTACTGCCAGCATTAAATGCCAGTTTGCCCGCACCCCGCCCGGCGGCTTGTACACACCTGTACGCGGAAGGCTGTAATTTTTCTGCATGAATCACAGGTACGATCACACCCAAGTTACCGGCACTCCGCTCCTTAGGGTGGGCTGGCCAGGCCGTCGCCTTTGTCTTCCAATTATGCTGTCTTTTATTGCTCTTTTAACTATAACAGAAACACCCAGAGAGGCAGGGTCTGGAAGGCAGCTAATGGCATACAGAAAAGCCACATCAAGCCACGGGATCCAGGGCCCCGAGGAAGCTGTGCGGCTGGGCGTGGCGCTCACCCTCGAGCTGGGTGGAAGGAAGTCGCGTGGGGCGGTGGCGAGGGCACGCGCTCTGGCGCCTGGTTCCAGCCAGATGCTTGACCCTGGCTGGGCCTGCGCCTCAGCCCTCTGAAGCGCCATTTCCTGTCTGTAGAAAGAGACTGAAGATTTCGGGGGTCCAGGGAGATCACAGCAGTGATGCGGTGGAAGTGCCTGCTCCCGGGTACACGTCTCACCCGCCGTAGTTAACCTCCCTCCGACCTCGTGTCATTGGCTACATCCCTAGCACACGGCTGTACACACAGTAGGTGTACGAGATGGCAGAAAGAGCACGAGCTTTGGAGTCGCCTTTCATCCATCCCATAAACATGACCAGACACCTACTATGCAAAATTTCAACGTAGAACTCCCATATGACCCGGCAATCCCACCTCTGGGTCTATACCCACAAGAATCGGAATTTGGCACTGGGACAGATATTTGCACACTAAGCAAGGTTCGCTGGGGCATTATTCACAGCAGCCAAAAGGTGGAGACAACAGTGTCTATCAACTGACGAATGGATAAATAAAATAGGGCCTATCCATGCGAGGGGATATTATTCAGCTATAAAAAAGGAATGAAGTTCTGATGCATGGAGGAGTCTTGAAAACATATGCTATGGGGAGTGGATGTAGCTCAAGTGGTTGAGTGCCTGCTTCCCATGTACGAGATTCTGGTTTCAATCCCCAGTACCGCCTGAAAACAAATGAAAAAACCAACTGTCACTGGGGAGTTCATGTAGCTCAGTGGTTGAGCGCCTGCTTCCCATGTAAGAGATCCTGGGTTCAATCCCCAGGAACTCCTGAAAAAAACAAACAAAACAAAAAAACATGTGCTCAGTGAAATAAGTCAGACACAAAAGGACAAAAGAGTTCATTTATATGAAATCTCTAGAATAAGCAAATTTACAGAGACAGAAAGTAGATTAGAGGTTACTAGGGGTCTGGGAAGTTATTGCTTAATGGGGACAGATTTTTTTTAGGGGGGATGATAGAAAAGTTTTGGAAATGGATAGTGGTGGTGACAGCACAACATTATGAACATAATTAATACCACTGAATTGTACACTTAAGAATGGGAATTTATATGTATATAAGCACCTGCTATGCCGCACTGGGTGCTGGGATCTAGTCCCTGCCCTCCAGGGCTCACAGTCTCAGGGAGGGGTCACCGAGTTATAAGGGGGCAGGTGATGAGAACTACCATGGAGGGAAGCCCAAGGGCCACCCCCCCAGCAGGCCCCAGCAGGCTCCCCCAGGGAGAGGCACCCCTGCCTCTGTGTCCTGGGCAAAGAGGAGGGACGAGCCAGGCAAAGGAGGGGAGATGGTGTGTCGGGCGGAAACGACCCGTGCAAAGGTCCAGAGGTTAGATGGTGTGGGGGGGGCAGTCTGGGAACGGCAAGAGAGTGGGGGGGAAGGGGAGGGGAGAGGTGAGGGCTGAGGAATTGCCTGAGGGCAGATCATAAAGGGCCTTTTCTCCTGGAGTCTGAGCTTGGTCCAGAGGGCGTGGAGGAGCACCGGGAAGGCTCTGAACAGGCTTGGTCTTAGTGAGCATGTTCGGATGCTCTGGTAGCAAACGGGGGAGGCAGGGGCAGGGACTAGGAGGCCGAGAGTCAGGGCAGAGAGACAGTTAAAGGCGGCAGCAGGGACCCAGGTGAAAGACAGGAGGCCCGAGGCTGAGGAGAACTGGAATCCCACCTCAGCCACTCACCAGCTGTGAAGCCTTAGGCAAGGGCTTTACATCCTCCATTCCTAAAGTGGAATACTGATGCCTATTTCCCAAGAAAGCAAGGTTTAACAGGGATTAAAAGGGGGGCTCTGCTATCCTGATATAAATAAGTAATTGAATAAATAAATAAATGGGCGAGAAGGGGCAGCTCTTCCACACAGAATGCCAATAAATAAATGTAGTCAGAAAGAAGGAAATGGGAAAGTCGCTGTTAGGCAAACACCACAGTAGTGAATCGTTGCACACGATACCCACAGGCTGATGCTGGAACTAATGGACGAAATGTTTGAGGAAACAGGATTTGTCTCCCTCCCTGAGATATTTATTAAATACAAAGGGAAGGACAGTAACTTTGCGGTGGTGAAACAATAGTTGACAAGTAAGACCCAGCGACACAAGCAAGAAAAAGGGCCCAGCACCAGTTTTGCAGTTTCTTTGCCCAGAACGGGTAACCTCACTCCTATCACGAGAAAACATTGGACAAACCTAAAATGAGGGAGATTCGACACAAAAACAAACTACCCAGTCCTCTTCCAAAATATCAGGGTTATGGATGAGAAAGGCTGAGGAATCATTACAGATTTTTTTATGTTTTTAAATTTTTATTTTAGAAACATATACAAACTAAAATGTTCCCTTTTAACCACGTTCAGATCTATAATTCAGTGGTGTTAATCACATTCACAGCGTCGTGCTACCATCACCACCGTCCTTTACCAAAACTTTTCCATTCCCCAAACAGAAATTCTGTACCAATGAAGCATTAACTCCCCTTTCCCTACCCCATCCCTGGCCCTGGTAAGTTGTATTCCAGTTTTGACTCTATGATTTGCTTATTCTAATTATTTACTATCAGTGAAAGCAAACAATATTTGTCCTTTCGTGTCTGGCTTATTTCATTCAACATGATGTCCTCAAGATTCATCCATGTTGTCACATGTATCAAAACTTCGTTCCTTTTCACAGCTGTATAATATTCCACTGCATGTGTATACCCCATTTTGTTTATCTATTCATCTGTTAATGGCCACTTGGGTTGCTTCCACCTTTTGGCAAGTGTGACTAATGCCACAATGAATATTGGTGTGTACACATCTGTCCATGTCCCCATTACAGGTTAAAGGAGACTGAGGCCAAGGAACGACTGGGTGGGAAACTGGAAGAGAAAAAAGGACATTAGTGGGTAAACTGATGAGATTTGCATGAGATGTGGCGTTTACTTACTAGTGTTATACTAGTGCTGATTTCCTGCTTTTGATGATTGCTCTGTGGTTATGAGGTGTTGTTTTTAAGGGACGCTGGATAAGGGCTCTGCAGGAACTCTCTGTAACTATTTTTGTAACTTTTCTCTAAATCTAAAATTAGTTCAAAATAAAATTGAAAAAAGAAGCACTGTATCCGTGGTTCTTCATCTCGGGGACACACTGGAATCACCTGGAGAGCGTGTTGAACATGCAGACCCAGGGACTCAGCGTCTCTGGAGCGGGGGCCCCGGTGATTCTAACGGCAGATGCGTGTGAAGGATGGGCTGTGTGCACGTCACTCGGCCCACAGGAGGCCCTCGATCACTGAGCCTTCCTCCTCCTCAACGTGCTGGCGCACCACCTAACACCTTCATGCATTCAGCAAATATTCACTGAGCACCTACCAGGTGCCAGGGCCCTCGAGGCACAGAGGGCAAGAAACAAAGTCCTTATGTTCTAATGGAGAGAGAAGTGAACAATAAATAAACGAGGTGGTTACACATGTGAAAAGGACTTTGATGGAAATAAATGGGTTTGATAGAGAATAACTGGGGAGCTCCATTAGAGGGGGTGTTCTGGAGGTCATCTGTGGGGAGGAGACATCTCAGCTGACATTGAAACTGGAATGATAAGAAGGATGGAGCCCTGAGAAGAGCTGGGAAGGAGGCAGGGGAGAGCACTGGATACAAAGGGAATGGCAAGTGCCAGGGTCCTGCGGCAGCACTAGAGCCAGGAAGGAGGGAGCCAGGGGAGATGGGCCACAATGAGAAATCAGGCTCTTATTTTATGGGCAATGGAAACACTTCAGAAAGGGCTTAAGCCGGGTGGTGGTAGGGATGTTCTTTGATCTGCTTTTGGATTTTAAAAGATCACCTGGCTACTGGGCAGAGCCCAGTCAGTGGGGGACATAGTAGAAGGGTCCTCAGTTTGTCCAGGAGAGAGATGACGGTGGCCTGGACCAGGGAGCTGGCAACAGAGGGGGTGAGATGCTAATCCATCCAAATAGGAGGCCTCTGTGTTGAGCTGAGGTTTGGGGTAAGCAGCCCCCTGACGGCCCAGTTTTCCCGCCAGCCCATTTGCTAGACAGAAGAGTCAAACTGCCCTGGCAAATTCAGTCCACAGCTCTCGCCCAGGACAACTATCGAAAGGATGATGATGGACAACACTTACCCCAAAAATCAGAAAGTATCTACAACTGCAAGCAAGACAGTTCCATCCATCTGCCCCATGGGATCTAAGCCCCCTCTCAATCAGAAACAGAGTGGGCATCACCATCCCCAAATCCTCAAGACTGAGGAATGAACACACATAAAGGGGGAATGCAACTATGGACTAAAGTAGACTTCTTATTCTAGCAATGAAAGAACTTGTAACATTGCTATAGAGACAGTGGTCACCAGAGGTTCTGAGGGGCGGGAGAGGGAAGAATAGGTTAACATGGGGCATTTTGGGGACATTGGAATTGTCCTGCATGCTATTGCAATGACAGATACAGGCCATTATACATTTTGTCAAAACCTATAAAATTGTGTTGTGCAAAGTGTAAACCATAATGTAAACTACAGACCATGGTTGGTAGCAGTGCTTCAATATGTGTTCATCAATTATAACAAATGTACCACATTAGTGAAAGATGTTGTTAATGGGGGAAAGAGGGGGGGGTATATGGGAATCCCCTATATTTTCAATGTAACATTTACGTAATCTAAAGTTTCTTTAATTAAAAAAAAAAAATTCAGTCCACACCTCCTGTTTGAGCCCTACCAGGCACCAGTCCCCCCGCCCAGCGGTGTCATGCCCCTGAGCACCCCTCCTGCAGAGGCATCCACTCTACACATCCCATCCCATATTAGCCCCGTAAGTTACATGCTCTCGGAGTGCCTAACACTGATGGGGAAACTGAAGCTCAGAGAGGGGAAGGCATTCACCCAGCATCACAAAGGAAATGGAATCCAGGGCAGAGAGTCCCACTGTCCCAGGCTGCGTCCTTGATTCGGGGGCCTGCACCTCTTCCTCTGAGCCAGGAGGATGAGGGAGATGTTAGCAGAAAGCTGTCATGGTGCTCTTGGCAAATGTGGGCAAGAGTAGGGCCCATACAGCCTGAAGATGGCAGCACTGTCATCTCCGGGGTGTCTGGACCTCAGCCCAAGAACTGTCACTCCACCTGCCAAGCCTGGTGTCAGGATTCCTCCACACCCCAGGCCAGAGGCCAGGCTCCCAGGAACGCTATTCTCACTAAGGTGTGAATGGCTGATAGAGATGAGAGGAGAGAACTCAGAGACATTCGGTTCCAGAAGCAGAAGAAAGGGGAAGGCACTAAAGACAAATCTTTGCCCCCTCCCAGTTACACCCTCTTGGCAGCTGGAGCCCCTTGGGACTCAGTTATTAGCTGCAAACTCCTCTACTTAATTTCTCCAAATCAGCAACAGATGTAGGAACTCAGCCTCTAGTCCAACCCCTAATGCTGGAGGCCCTTCTACAACGGGTGGTTGTCCTTCCTCCAAGTGGATGCTTCCTGGGAGCTCACCGTGTTTGGCAACAACTGTTAGGAAGTCCTTTTGTACAGATGTGTCATCTGGAGATATGTGTCAAGCTAACAGTTACAGGTGGGGAAACTGAGGCCCAGGGAGGTGAAGGGACTTGGCCAAGCTCTCACTGCTAGGGAGGACTAGCAGTGAGAACCCAGGCAGGAAGCAGCAGCCTGATTCCCCAAACCTCTCTAAGGGTCATCTGAGGCTCCCAGGCTGCCAGCCTCACCAGTGGCTCCCCTTTTGGCTAAAGTGTCTCCCGAAGGCCATTGCCAGGCCACTCCTGAGTGCCCCACGAGGCAGGGCCTCCCTGACCTGTCCCTGCTGAGAATCTGCCTTCCAAGTCCCAGCCATGGCTGCCCAGAAACCAGAAGTGAGCACTGAGCAGTTGATTCGGTGACCCCCAAACACACGCCCCCGTGACTT
>JAQZBX010016465.1:0-12396 GCA_029593785.1 Cabassous unicinctus | reverse complement strand
TGGGGGCTCAGGAAGTCACACTTCATTCTCCAAACCCAGCTTTCCTGTGGCAGAGAGAGCTCACACGCCTGGCTCATGGGCCCTCCCGCCATGTGGAGCACACGGAGGGCTCTCCTGCCCCTGCCCCCGCCCCCACCCCCTCCGTGGTGACTGGGGGGCTCTGGAGTGAAGGGACAAGAGAGCTGCGTCTGATCAGAGACCCCTGATGCTCCCTCTGATGCTTCTCCCTGATGCTTCTCCCATTCCTCCACCTACAAACAAGCTCCTGCCTTGTCCTCTTGGGGACCCCAAGGCCCTGGACCCCAGGCCCCCAGTCCTGTCCTCCCACCCAGCCCTGGCCACCTCAACCCTGGCCCCCTCCCGCCCTGCGAGAGGCTGCAGACGCTTCCGAGGGCTGGAACATCTGGCTAATGACGGGGAAAGTGCTGAGACGACAGGTTATTTCAACACTGTCATCATCCGTTGGGTATTTCAACACTCACTGCTTGTGCAAGAGACATAATGGGATCTGTGGTAAACTCACGCTGTCTCAAAGCTTGGGCACGTCGTGCCGGGGCTGGTGGGGAGTTGTTGGGGTTTAGCAATAGGTGCTGTCTTGGGGCCCCGCAGCCTCCTTAGGGTTATTTTGGCTCCACCACAGAAGGCCCGGAGAGAAATCTCAAGATGTCAGAGAAAACCCAGAGCAATTACCTCTCCAGGTAATTAGATGGTGGCAGAGATAGCGCATCTTCCTGCCTTCCCACCTTCCCTCCTGCCTGCCTGAGAGAGGCAGCTGGGGAGAACCAGCCTGTGCCCTCCCCCTGGGCCAGTCCCCCCCAGCCCAGCCCCATGGGGGGGACAAGTGACCTCATGGGAGCAGCGGCTGTGAATCACGGCCCAGCCACGTTCCCACTTCCCTGGGGGCAGGCAAGCCTGTGGGTCTTCAGAGGTGCCCTCGATGCCCACAGCAGCCGCGCCGGCCCCCTGCCCATCATGGCGGCTTCTCCAAAGAACTGTGAGGAGCCCAGCAGGGAGGCTCTGGGGACTGCCAGCCTCTACAGCGGACCAGAGCCAAGGACTTGAACTCGAATCCTTTCTCAGCTCAGCCCTGATCCAAGATTTCGTCGGAACCCAACCAGCCCTTTGGGAGGCTAAATTAGGGTGGACGTAGTGTGGCGCCAGCTGGAATGGGGAGATGAGCTTCCCAGGAGTGCAGCTGACAACCACGGGGGACAGCTTCGGTTTGGGGAAACGCTGAGCTCCCCTGAACTAGCTCCCCTGGGGCAAGTCAGGTCACTGCCCCATATTGGCAAAGCCAGAGCTGGGCAGAGCAGGAAGTCCAGGGCCCAAGAGGGTCCACTGCCGGCTGGGAAGAGGGGCAAGGACACAGAAAGGGCTGCAGAGGCATGGAGGGAAGACAAGGAGGGGGCACTGGGGACTTCATGGAAATCTGCCCCACGGGACCTCGGCTGGCCTTCATGCCCCTTTACCAGCAGGGACACTGACTCTCTGCTTTGATCAAGCCTTCCGGGGCCAGTCAGACATTTCCCCAAGAGGACGCATGGAGCAAGACTAGGGCTTCCTATGAGAAGCCCCCAGAAGGCCTCTTGCACCTGCTCTTGCCTCCTGGTCCATCTCCTCTATCTCAAGGGGCACCGCCTATGGCCTCTCCGGGGCTTCCTTCGAGGACCCCTGCAGGATCACCAGGACTGCCCTCATCAAGTCTGTGCCTGCCTCTGCACCATCCTCCCCACAGCTCAGCCCCCCACGCCAGCCCTCCACCACCTGGGCTCCCGCAGCAGCCTCCCCTCAGCCCACCTGCCGCCAAGGTCCCCTCCCTCCAGGCCCCGCTGTGCAGGGTTCTGAGCCTAGGAAAGGGCCTCCCTGACCTAGCCCTACTTGGATCCCCATGCCAGGTATCCATTTCCTTTCCCGGGAAGGGGCTGGCAACCTGCCAGCAGGGGTGTCACGTCCCCACTGTCAGGGGCTATTCTCCAAGTGCCATCTCTATAAGAGAGTTTGCCCCCTGCAAACAGGGAGGCCAGCCCACCCAGCTCCAGACGAGCAAAGGCTTGGTGGCTAGACAGTCTCTGAGTGGCACCTGTGTCCCACTTGGTATTCACACCTGTCCAATGCTTTGGGGCACCATCTTCATCCCCATTTTACAGATGAGAAGACATGCTGCTCAGACTGGCAGAGCCTGGACTCACAGCATGTCTGGCTGAACCCTGGTCCAGCCTCCAGCCACCCCATGCCCTGCATGGAGCAAGGAAAGGAGTCAGGAAGTGTCCTCCTTTCCCTCCTGAGCACGCAGCCCCTTCTGTGCTCCCCTGGACAGGGCGGGAAGCTCCAGCCCCTGCCCCACACCGGCACGTCTGGGCGGGCTCCTTTCAGGCTCTCTTGCCCACATTCACGGGTCCAGGATGAAGCAGCTATAAAGTGGGAGGAGCACTGGGCTTTTGCAGCTGTGGTTGCCGTCCCAGCTCTGCCCCTGACTCACTCCATCATCTGGAAGAAGCTGTTTACTGTTTGGGGGCTTCTGTTTCCTCCCCTGCAAAAGGAGGCAGTTAGCCTCAGTGTCTCTGATCAAGAAATGACATCGTGGTGTGGTGGAGAAAAGCCTCTGAGGACAGGCTGGCTGCTGGGTTGGGGTTTGAGCTCTGCCTCTGGGAGCTGGACTCCCTACTTCCTTGGCTCTTGTTTTCCCATCTGTAAATGGCGTATAAGACCATCTCTCTCATACACAGCCCAGTGCAGGCGCAACGTGGGTATATATTGCATGATGTTTTCAGTGTGAAAGACTTAAAGTCTCATTTTGTTCTAGAACCATCTACTGTTCTTTGACAGACCATCCCATAGGAGATAGCTCAGCAGCTGTGAGGCTGGTCCACCAACCCCTTGCCAAAAACAGGTCTGTGATCTTAGCAAAGCCACAGCTGCAAACTCAGCAACGAGCCCATTCCCCAGAAGCACCCAGAGGGATGCCAGATCCCAGCCGAGGTGGTCTCTTGGGGAAGGGGGAGTTTCCACACTCCCGAGGCTAGGCAATGGCTCAGGAGGCACCAGAAGCCACTGTCCACCCCATGGGCACAGGCCAACTGGCACATGCTCACTCGTGCTCTCTCCTGCTCATCTCCTCTCCCCGCCCCAAATACCCCACCAGAGATCCTTCTTTGCATTTGACCTGCCCTTACAAATGAACGTCAGGCACAGCCAAAGGATTTGAGGTGCATTCACACTACACAGTGGAGTGAAGACGCTAGAAACCCAGGATGGGGAGCAGAGGAGGACGGCGGTGCCCACGTGAGGTTCTGGGTCGGAAGCAGCCAGGCCCGGCCCACCTTCCCTCATGCCCGCTCAAGGTCAGGCCCCATGCTGCTGCCCTCACCCCAGGAGATGCTCCCTGCCCCAGCCACTGGATGAGGAGGGGTCCCTCCACCCTGTTAGTAAGGGGCCTGCTGCCTGGATGTGGTGCTGTGGGACCCCAAGGGGGGCGTCCAGTCTGACTCCCTGGGACCTGCGTGGCGAGGGGCAGCCGAGGTGCCGGTGCAGGCTGCAGGCCTCCCGTTGTCGCCTCCCCTACGGCTCTGCCGGGTGGCACCGTCTCCTAATGCATCTGCCTGTTTACATTCCCCCAACGAAAAGCAGCTTTGTTTATGGAAAAGAGCTATTTTGGTCCCACGTTTTCTCTCTCAAGTCCTCCGACTTGCCGGCAGGACGGCTGCTGCTCTCTTGGGGAGCAGAGAGGAACCGCGGAGCCTGTCTGAGCTTCCTTGGGGGGCAGGTGCCCTCGGGCTCTCCTGGGCGGGCGACACCAGGATGGGGTCCGCGGACACGGGGCCATCTCCTCCCAGGGAAGCTCTAGGAAGAGGACTCACGTGTGGAGTCCAAAGGCGGCGGGTGGTCCTCCCGAGCCGGGGCCCCTCGGCTCGCCCAAGGATGCTTCTGGAAGCCCTGCCAGGTGCGTAATAGAATTCAGCCCACTACACAAACAAGAAACAGGCTGAGAGGTAAAGCGGCATCTCCAAAGCCAACCGGGGACAGGGTTTCCCCTCGGAACTCTCTGCTATTTCCCCACTGGGCGCCCTGGGCTGGAGGAGATACACATATCTCAAGGAGCTGGGAGGAGTCCTGTGGGAGGCTATGGCGACAGCCAATTCCATGAAAAGCCCTGGCAGGCATTCAATCCCAGCCTCAGGAAACAGGGCAGAGGGTGAGCGGGAGTGCTCAAGCAGCTACCACTTTCCAAATGGGAGCCCTAAGACTCCAAAGGGGAAGGGGAGGGTCATGACCTCCCTCCAGGAAAAAAAAAAGTAAGAGGCAAGCTCCCTATTCCTCCCCAAGCACTAGGAGGCTCGAGGGGCAGGGCGGCTCTGGGGTAAAACCTCCCCCCGCCCTTCTCCACGGCGTTTGTGGTTTCAGGTACAGGCACATTACACAGCTGCAAGGCAGGGCAACAGTGTCACCATGACAACAAGGAAAAAGAGCAGGTAAAGCTGAGGGGAGGGGAGAGATGGCAGGGGCCAGTAGCTGGGGACAGAGGTGAGGGGAGAACAGGGAGGAGGTGAGAGTTCTTACGTGAGGCTGAGCATCCCCACGGCCCCATGGCGGGCTTCTAGATTCCCTTGGGGGAGGCACAGCCTTGCAGGCCCTGAGTCTGTGAGGTCACCATCCTCTGCGGCTAGAGAAGGGCTGCGGCCTGGAGCCACCCCCTGCCCCAGAAGAAGGCTGTCAGCTTCGGGCCCAGGGGAGGCAAGACCCGTCTGGGGCTTTCACCCTCGGCTCGCCTCTCCTTGTCACAGGCAAAGCCACAACGGAAACCTCCGTGCTCTCAGGGGCACACATCACCAGGTGGCCCCGTCCCTTGGGCAGACAAGTGTTCACTTCACAAAGGAGCCAAGAAGCCACACTGGCACCAAGGCAGCGACGCCTTCCATCCCTTTTCTCCATCCTCAGGGTATTCCCCGGGGAGACAGCAAACACAGAACAAGGGCAGGAAGGGGAAACCCTGTGCTCAGTCCTCGGCCTGGTCCGAGGTGCGGGGCAGGGCTTCCCCCGCTGGACTCCGGCAGGGGAGGCGTTATGGGGAGACAAGGGCGGCTACAACCCAGCCTGCACCCACAGTCGTTCACGGCGTGTGTCCCGCAGAGCCGTCCCCAGAAGAAGACAAGGTGGCGATTTGGTCCAGCGGCCTCCTGCCCCTGATATTCCTCTCAACAGCAACCTCTTCACCTCTCTGAATGCAAACGGCCCACGTGAAGCAGCCGCTCCCGGCTCCCCTGGATAATGCGAGTCTATAAAATACAGTCTCAGTCAATGCCTGCCCCCAGGCCCCAGTCACCACTGCCGGAGGGAACCCCATGACCAGGGAGGTGCTGGCGCTCACTCAGCCCAGCCATTACCCCCGAGTCCAAGGATCCCACAAACTTGAGCACAGGTCTTTAGAGTTTACAGCGGGCTTTCCTCTGCCTCCTGATTCATCCTTCGCAAACCCTTCGAGGTGGGTAGGGAGACAGAGGTGAAGTGACTCCCCAGGGCCAGAGGCCTAGAAAGTACAGGTCCAGGGTCAACACCTTGCTCCAGCACAGCTCACAAGCACTTCCCGCGCCCACCCTGTGCCCAGGGGATGGCAGAGGCCTGGGGCGGATGTGGCCATGGCCCTGCCCGTGTGAACACACCCTGGCTGGGGAGAGACTCAAGTACAAGAGCCCAGCACCAGCGAGGGGCTGCTCACCTGCACGTTCTGCCTCACCTTTGCACCTCTGCTCCGTGCCCTCAGCTGTCACCTCCACCAAAGCCCCTTCCCCTGGCCTCGCCCCTCCCTTCCAGCCCCATATTGCAGCAGGGGATCCAAACCCTCTGCCTGCCCAAAGCCCTGCATCGGCTCTTGCCACCCAATCAAGCCCGACTCCTCGGCCTGAATTTGAGGCCCAACACAAAACTGTCCCTGTTTGCCACACTTTCTTTGCTTTGGCCAAATAGACCGCATTCTTGCCCACTGAGAACCGCTGAGCTATGGCACCTTCTATTTCCTGCCCACTAGGATGGTACTGAGCCGACGGGATGCTCCCTGTACACATTCAGTGCTCCCCGCTGCAGGCTTTTACCCATGCCGCCCCTGCTTCCTGGGGTTTCACCTCCCCGTCCATCCATATCTAAATCCCGCCTGCACATCAACAGTTCAAGCTCCACCCTCCACAAAGTCACCCCACAACTGAAGTGACCTCTCCCTCCCATGGCAGCTGACACGGGTCACTCACTGCCTGGCCTCAGAATTGCCCGCCTCTCTCCTGTGCTCCTATCAGACAGTGAGCTCCTGCAGCGGGAGCTGGGTGGGGTTTGGAGGATAAGCAAGGAAGGAGGTGATTCATCTCTGGGGCCCCCGGAACACAACCACCATCACCAATGACTGGCCGAATGAAGGAGCAAAAGGACACGTGAAAGAATGAAAGAAGAAGTGGAGTGGCCTTAGGCTGTCCATAATGGAAGTGCTGGGATCGTGCTAGACGGCCAGGGGACCTCACTGGGGGGCCCCCACCCAGTACCTCGTATCCTGGGCATGCGTCATTCCTTTTGGCTGCCCAACACCTCTGAACGCTCCAGCTGTGTTTGAAGAATTCCTCACCTTATCAATTTCCCTCCTTCTCTGAAACCAGACATCCACCTTCCCAGCCTCCCTTGCAGCTAGGGTTGAACCATGTGACCTGGTCTCCACCAATCAGTACACCCGTCAGACTCAGGATGGGAGGCGGCAACCTGGGAAGCAGTTGCCATGTTGACCCTATTCTGGAGAGGGGTCAGCCACCATGTCCAGTTTCCAGAGGGAGCTTCACAGGTGGGGTCAGAGGCCCCCAAGCCTGGTACTTCATAGCCTCTTTTAGTAAATTCCTCGTCTGCCTAAACCAGCCAGAGGTGGTGCCTGTGGCCTGAACCTATAAACTGTGCTGTGTTCGCCTCACAGTGGTGATGGGGGGGCCACAGAGCCCTAGGCCCACCCAGTTGAAGAGAGTCAGGAGGCATTTGGGCATGATCCAAGAGGTCAGCCCTGCCTTCTCCCGGCTGGGCCTTGTGCTGGGCGGCGGGCTGGGGCTGGGAGGGGGCGGAGGTCCCCCAGGCCGGGTCCGCCCCGGCCAGAGAGAAACTGCCCACCAAAGCTGGAGCAGGGCAGAGGCCAGAGCAAAGGATGCCTCTGACCCCAGCTGGCGCCCAGGGGGCACTCCCGCGGTCTGCCCCTGTGGCTACCGGGCATAGCTCCTGCGCCATTCGCCTTGGCCCTAGCTCTTACCTCTGCCTTGTGCTGACTCCTCCTCCTCATCCTCTCAGACTCAGCGGCTCATCCTGTCTTCCAGGAAGGCTTCCAGCCCCACCCACGGACTTCCATGGCTCCTCCTTGCTTCCAGAGCTCTCAGGCCACACCTGCCGATGCACTTCCACCTTGAATTGGAACTGTTCATTTCCAGTCCGTCTCCCTACTGGACAGCAACCTCCTATGGACAGGGCTCATATCTTGTCACTCGGGGTACCCAGTGCCAAGCACGGTTCTGGTGGACGCTCAGTGAATGTCTACTGAGTGAATGAATGAATGAGTGAACATGCTCCCCCGTGGGAGAAGTAGAGGTCCCTGGGCTCAGCAAGAGCCCGGAGACAGAAGGAAAGGGATGGCTGGGGTGGGCCTGTGGCCTAGTGGGCGGCATCCACCCCTGCCTGAGCCCCCAGGATGTCGACGACCTGCTCAGCTTCCACCTGAGCACAGAACATGTGTAGGGCTTGCCAAAGCCAGCCATCCCTGCCGTCATGGATTTATTAGCTAATCCACCAGCAAAACCCTTCCCAGGAAACAACTCTGGAGCTGCCAACTTGCTTCAGTTCCCTCCTTATCCTGCTATTGATTCATATCTCAGAGATTTAAACCTCTCAATTTGTTGGCCAGAGACACCTGTCGAATAGACGTCAAGGAGAGACAGTGATAGCAATTCTCCCAAGCAGCTTTGAGTAAAAGTCAAGCGGATCCCTTTGAAATCGCTCTTCGTCCCTTGACATGGAAGGGGGGTGGGAGGTTTCCTACGAGGCGTCTCGGAGGGACTGCGGCAGCTCCATCTCCCTGGCTGCTGCTGTCAGTGCAAGAGGACAGAAGCGGGGGTCTCTGCTCCAGGCCGCCACGTGGCAAGCTGGGGTCAGGACTGAACTACGGTGATGCACGGCCCACCCCACCTCCAGACCGTGCAAGGTGGAAGGCTGTGAGGCCCCTCCCAGGATGCCTGCGGATTCTGCGGGGGGTGGCTGGTTATAGCTCGCCAATGCCCGTGACTCGGAGCCCTGCTTCCACCGAATTTCAGCTTGGGGATGGTCTCAGCGCCTTGCTCGAGACACCTCAGTCCTCCACCGTGGCCACCCAGAGGTGGAAACCCTTTTCCTTAGTTTCCACTTACACCAGGCATTTGTGTGGGTAGAAGGGTTATTGACGGTTGGAGAGACAGAGAGATTTGCTTTGCAATTATAGGAACCTATTCAAACCCTCCTCCCTAGATGTCTCTCCGCTGCGTCTGCCCTGCTATCCGCCCCCCTCCTCCTTCCTCCCGCCCCCCAAATCCTGCCTACTGTCAAAGCACAGCAGTCCAGGCCTCAGGGCCCTGCGGCTGAGGAACAAAGCTCCACAAAGTGGGGGCTCAAAACTGCAGAAATGTATTGTCTCACAGCTCTGGAGGCCAGAAGTCCAAAGTCAAGGTGTTGGCCGGCCCGCTCCTCAGAGACGCAGGGGAGACCGCCCCTGCCTCGTCTGGCTTCTGGGGGTGGCGGCCGTCGTTCGCTCCTCCACCTGCAGCTGCAGCACTCCTTAGAGGTCCCCAGTTACCCCCGATCAGGGCCCACCGCGTCTGAACTAATCACTTCTGACAAGACCTTACCAGATTCCCAAATCGGGGCACACCCACCAGGGGTTAGGACACAAACATACCTGTTGGGGGACACAACTCACCCCTCAGTGGAGAGCCCCCCACTAAGCAGGACTTGGGGCCAGTTCTGAACCGGGTGGATTTTCATCCCACTACACTGGCATCCATCTGCCCCGCCTTCACCATAGCTGCGATTCCCAGCGATCCTGCATCCTGGACCCGGAGCTGAGCTGAGCACAGTTCCAGACCTCATGGAGTCCGGTGGGGGAGACAAGCCCTAAGTGGACCACAGTGGAGCAGGCAGAGGGAGGCTGGGGTGGTGGAAGCACGAGCCAGACCCCGCGAGGTCAGAGGAGGGGCAGCTCTTTCTGTCTGAAGGAGCCAGAAAGGGCTTCGCCAAAGAGGTGCAGGAAACGCTGGGCCTCGAATGGGCTTCAGGAGGGGGAAAGGCGGCTGGGGCAGAACCGGCCATCGACACCCCTCTAAGATGCTCAGGCATCCCTGCGGTCTCCAGTTCACGTGTCTGCCTCCAGACCAGACTCCGAATGGGGCCCAGGTTCAACCGCTCTCGGGGCTTGGCACAGAGGCCTCAGCAGAGAGGAGCAAGGAAGGGGGGGAAGAGGAATGGGGGTGGAGCAGCACGAGCAGCAGGGAGACCCTGGGCACCTGGGCACAGTCCCTGACTGTGGCCGTGACAAGAGGTGGAACTGGCTGGATTTCCATCCTCCGTGGCTCTGCCTGCCTGCACACGGGGCCGGGGAGGGCATTGCTCTTGGCTCCAATGGGTCAGCACGTCCGCCGCACAGAGAGGAAAAACATGACCGGGCACACCCAGGCCAGCCCCCAAAAGTCCTCCAAGCAGTGCAGCACCCAGATCTGCAGACTGAGTCCTTGTCAGTGGACGTGGCCGCTGCCCACCCAAGCAACAGCGTTTGGGAGCTCTGGGTCCCTGGGCCACGCCCATGAAAGGTCTTTGACTTCACGCATTTGCAACCCCACCAAAAATCCCAGCACAAGCATCTGCTCCAAGGAAGCCCACGATCTCACAGCTGCACAGCACTCTACAGTTAGGAAGAGGCTTTAACGCCCGTGAGCTCAGAGGGAAGGTGTAGACCCCATACCACCACCACCCCCGCGATCCCACAGGATAGAGGGAGAGAGCGGGCAGGAGGCCCGTGGCACTGTGCAGGCTGTGGGACTGTTATTAGGCAGGAGGCTCTCCAGTCCCGTCAGTCTCCCTGTTCCTGGATCTTCCAAATAGTGAGAGTGGGCAGCAAGCAGTTTAGCAATTAATTACATGCTGCCTCGCGTTGTTCTCTAATTGCCGTTTCAGGTTTGGGAGGCTCTGCACCTGCATTCCATCCTCCAGCAAGGAGGACGTATCGCTGGCATCTTCTCTGTGGCCCCCTCTCCCGGCAGCGCAGCCCATCCCTGGTCCGCAGCGCACCGTCAAGGAGAGCACCGTAGGCCTCTGATTTCCTCCACACAGTGGCGACACGTTAGCCTCACGAAATGCTGAGGCCTGTGCCCCGCTTGCAGGGATCCTGGTTTAATTGGTCTGGGGTGGGGCCCGGGCATCAGAATTTTATTAAACTCGCCCAGCTGGTGCTAATGTGCAGCGAGGATTGGGGACCACTGCTGTGCTGCCTGCTGCAACAAATGCCGCAAACTTTCCTGTGAAACGTGTGCCCGCAAGGCTGGCTCTTGGTGCTAAACTCCGTCCCATTTCAGGTCTCGCTCACCTCAATGCTTTGATTCGCCCCTGCACTCGATGGCTCCTGAACCTCAATGTCCAGCCCAGGGAGACTTTAGGTGCCATAATAAAACCCCAAGTGGACAGCTCTGCCCACATGCCCAACAGGTGCCTCAAGTTCAACACATGCAGTCGAGCTCATCAGCCCTCAGACAGGTGCCGCCCCCACATAGGATCTCCGTAAATGGACAACCACCGTGGTGAAAAACTCTACTAGTCAGAGGTTTTAGGTTACCAGGGATGGAAAACCAACTTGAACTAACCTAGGGCAATGGAAGGATCTAGGGTGTCTGCTCTAGCTAGGGTGCAGGGTGCAGCCAGGCCGTTTGGCTTCAAGGCCCTAACACCACTAAAAGCTCAATCTCTTCGCACCAACATATCTTAGGGAAGGACTCTGTCTGGCCTGGTCAAGTGTCCACACTACACCAACTGGCTTACGCCAGGGCCGTGGGGTCTTGTAACAGACACGGCTGATAAGGCCCATCTCTGAGTGTCAAGGTAGAGGGGCTTCCATTTGAGGTGGTGGAGTAAAGCCAGATCTCAAAACTCTCTCTTCCAGGAAGCGGATGTGGCTCAGGCAACTGGGCTCCCACCTACCACACGGGAGGTCGCTGGTTCAGATCCCGGTGCCTCCTAAAGAACACAGCGGGCTGGCGCGACGGGCAGGCGCCATGAGCTGATGCAACAAGATGTCGCAACAGGAGCTGCAGGGAGGAAAGACATTGAGAGATACAACAAAGCAGGGAACGGAGGTGGCTCAAGAGATTAGGCACCTCCCTCCAGGTTCGGCGCCTCCTAGAAAGAAACAAGGAAGACGAACAGACACAGCAAGTGCAAACAACAGGGGGGTGGGGAGAGATAAATAAAATAAATCTTTAAAAAAAAACTCTCTCTTCCCCCCAAGATGAACAATGCACATTGTTAGATGAATAACAACACCATATATTAGTTAGGGACCTGGTAAACAGATATCACACTCAGAGAGGTAATTGGAAATTATTTACAAAGGTAGGAGCTAAGAGAATCAACAAGGGATGGTGACGCCCCAAGGATGAGCTGCTACCACTCCCAGCCCAGACAGCTGTTCTGGGAATCAAGCAAGAGCAGTAGCGTAGGAGAGTGTTGACCCACAGACGCTGTGACCTTCATTCGATGAATGCAGCCCATGCCGAACTTGGAAGAGCAGAAGTTGGAGGGATAAATACCCCAACCTCTCCCTCTTCCTGCCCTCTAATCCGCTGGTCTCCCACTGAAGTCAGAGAGAGCCCTGTGATGCCATCCACTGACATCAGCCTTCCAAGCACGGAGCAGGGTGGAGAAGCATGGAGAATATATCTGGAGGGACAAATGTGGAGCATCCTGCATGCCAGGCAGCCACCCAGACGGTATCGACTCCCTCGGCTTCAGTTACCCAGAGTCAGTGACCTTGAAGTCACCCTTGCTTTGTTCTTCCCCCACATCCCATCACCAAGCCCTACTGATGTTTTTTAGCCCTTCCTCTGTCTCCCCACTGATCCTTGGCCCAAGCCTTTCTTATCTCTCCCTTGGGTTATTGTGGTTATTTCTTCAACTGGCTTCTCCATGTCCACTCAGACTCAGCCTGACCGTGGTCCTTCTCACTGGCTGTGGAAGAATAGGCAGCCTCTCCCTGCATACTTCAGAGCTGCACACCTGCTCCAGGTGGGTTGGAGAAAGGTCATCAAGGTTGGTGACAGTCTGGCCAAGGCATTTGGGTCTCTCCTTCAAGCCATGGGAAACCAAAGGAGCTTTGAC
>JAQZBX010016464.1:0-36448 GCA_029593785.1 Cabassous unicinctus | reverse complement strand
CCAGATTCTTGAGGGCAAGAACTGCTTCTTTTTCACTGTAATTCGCAGCATACAATGGGCACCATGTTAAGGCTCAAAAATTGTATGACATCTACCAAAGCCATTAGGCATTCTTAGAGAAGGCAGGCCATGAGGCTACTATGAGGAGAGGCAGGTGGGGAAATAATAACAACCGTTTACTTTTATGGGGCACATCATATCTGACAGGCACTGTGCAAAGGGGCTCATATGCATTATCTAATATAATACTAATAACCCCATGCAGGGTAAGCACTACTTAATTCCCAGTTTACAGATGAAAATTAGAGAAGACTGAAGCTGAGTACTAATTGTTATGGGCTGACTTGTGCACCCCTCCCCCCCAAAAAAAAGATACATTGAAATCTTAACACCCAGAACCTCAGAATGCGAGCTTATTTGGAAATGGGGTTATTGCATATGGATTAGTTAAATTAACATGAGGTCACACTGGAGTATGGCAGGCATCTAATCCAGTATGACTGGTGCCCTTATAAGAAGAGAAGAAAAGACAGATAAGAGAGGTGATGGCCATGTGAAGACAGAGGCAGAGGTTGGAGTGAAGCATCTACAAGCCAAGGAATGCCAAGGATTGCTGGCAAGCACCAGAAGCTTGAAGAGACAAAGAAGGATTCTCCCCTACAGTTTCTGAGGGAGTGCAGCTCTGCCAACACCTTGATTTTGGACTTGTAACCTCCAGAACTGTGAGACAATAAATATCTGTTTTAAGCCACCCAGTTTGTGGTAAGTTGTCACGGCAGCCCTAAGAACTAAGACACCAAAGATCACACAACCAAGCAATAGGGATTTGTACCCAGGCAGTCTGATTCCAGGGCCCTTGCTCCTGCATTATCTACACTTCCAAGACCAGACACATGAACTGGGGCATCTCAAAATGTGAACTTAGAAAAACAAGCTTGGGAGGGAAGCAAGAGGAGGAAGTAGACAAATTATCTGGACCAAAAACAATACACAGACTATCTGTGGCCATCATTTAGTAGCCCTTGGACAGTTTTGGTCTGTCCCCAACATCTAGGGTAGACCCCAGCCCACTGAGAAACAAAGTGTGCTCGCTCTCAGAAGCCCCAGCTGCAGCTTCTTATGGTGCTAAATGCTCCCTCTTTATTTTTCAAGATTTCAGGAATGCAGAAGAATCATGAGATGTGTTTGGAGAAGTTTTCCCAGTCTGACCCAGAATGAGACCAGCCCTGACCCAAGCCCTGACCTCACTCCCAGCACCAACCTTCCAGAACCTTCCATCAGAGCCACCCACACAACACCCACAGCCATTTGCAACATCCCTATTAAACCTACACCAGTGACAGAGCACCTCCAGCACACAGCAAGCACACCCCATCCAAGCCTCTGGCTGTCAGTGCAACGTGACAACACACTGATGGCCCCTCGGTTGAGGACAGTCAGGTGGAGAAGGAAAAGAGGAAGGGTCCCTGGAGACCCATCAGCCAAACCCATCCAAGACCCAGTAATTCATGAAGTCCATCCAAATCCCAGAAGCCCAGTAGACTTTATGCTGATTCCTAAAATACTTGGGGACTAGTTGTGCTGGAGTAGCCACAGGCCAGTGGGAGTGAAACGAGGAAACACTAAAACCCCAGACCGCCACAGTCCGAGAAGATATTTAATGGTGTTACACAGAGTGTGTCATGGGTGCCCAAGCTTCTGGGTGACAGAGGATTCATTTTTAGCCCAGACATAACCGGAAGTTTTTATTCCCACCAGAGAAACCACATGTTGACCAGGCTGAATCGAAGACATTCTGATTCAAAATCAACCCTAGAGACAATCAAAGAGAAAGAAAAAAAATGGCCACAATGTAAAATGGGATTTAGCAGAGAGCATATTGAAGCAACACAATGGATAAACTGTGCACTTAAAAGTAAACTTTAGGTAATTCATAAACAAAATTTAAGTGTGCCCCAGACTTGAATGTTTTGAATAAAGGGTTAGGCGGAAGGAAAAAAAAAAGGATGCCCCGGACATGGTAATAGAGGCCCTGGTGGAGGAAAGCAATATCCCAGCACATAATTTCACGAAATATATGAGAAAAATAAGCCAAATTAGAACAAGGCATGAGCGTGAATATGGACCACATATGAACAGTGAGTTACACCTCAGTGAGGAGCTTTAGAAGTTTATATCTAAGCCCACCATCTGATATTTGGAGTGTCTGTATAGTCATGCTTGAGCTTCTTGTCTGGTGAACGTTATATAGTTCTCCTCCTCTGTGTGGATTCAGTTCATTTCAGCTAACACCTGATAAAGGCCTGAGTTAAAGAAGCATTGCAGGTATGACAGATAAGCACCTGGACCAGGTAGAGCCACCCTAACTGGTCAGACCATGCAAATCAGCCCCACCATCAACACCACCCTTCTTTTACTCAAAAGCTTAGCCAGAGAGACTTCTGCCAGGATGTACCCTCATAAACTTGGCATCAGTGCTGAAGAAGAGGTAGGTAGGAGGAGAGCAGAAATCAGGTCTTCTCTCCATGCTAAACCAATCAGAGGAGGTAGGTCCACCCACCCCCAGAATGAGAGCATAGCACCAGGTGATGGAAATGTTCCATTGACTTTATACCTGGGAGCAAGGTGGACAGAGGAGGCTCATGGGGATTTGCCCCTATTTTATGTTCCCATTTTCTTTTAGTACCAGAATGACAAAAGTAAAGCTAGGTAAGCAAAACAAACCAGGGCTGGACGCCAAGGCTTTGTCCATCAGAGAAGAGACCTAGGGCTCAGATGGTGATTCTGCTATGCAGAAGGTGTCATAGCCTCAGCCTTGGGGCCAGAGGAAGACTCTGAGCAGCAGCTTTTCCATACATGTCAGCCAAGATCCAGAGAGTTCCAGAGCTGACAGATCCTAACATTCTCTAACAGGAGACTGGGGTTTCTATGATTCTTATCTCATACTTCAATACAAGGATGAAACAAAGGGATCACTGGCCTGTGCAGGAGCCCAGAACTGCCTGCTGGGTAATTACCAGGAATTTGGAATCAGACAGACCTGGATGGAAATTCCAGCTCTGCCACTTGAAGCTGTGCTACTTTGGGCAAGTTCGTTCCCACTCTCAGCCTCAGTTTTCTGAGTATAATGGGGATAATAACATCCAATCCAAGGGTTGGGCTGTATCAATGAGATGACAAAAGCCAAGCATCTAGCATAGTCCGTGATACAGAGTAGGTGTGCGGTCACTGACACCTCCCTTACCCCTCTAGTAGAAAAAGGCACAGATGGCGATTACCCAGACGGTCTGTTAGAACAAGGTTAAAGAATGGATACCTACAGCTTAGCCACACCACTTTGAAAATGAATTCTTACGTAATCATTTTTCTGCACAATTCTTTAGCATTTCCAGAGCCCAGTTCTCCTACCTAATTTTCATTAAAACAGTCCTTCAGATAGTCATTATTACCCCCATTTTACAGCTGAAAAAATTAAAGCTAAAGGAGGTTAAGTTGCCCTAGTCCGCTTAGCCTTGGTCTTCAGATCCATCATCCAGTGTCCTTCCTGCCATGCCACCCTGCTTTTATCTGTGGAATAACTAACCATTCGATACATACTTACTGAAAGTTTACCACGTGCCAGGCATGGTTCCAGGCACTGGACACCCACTTTGAATTGTTCCACGAGCAGACCTGGCCTACTCTGAGTCAATCACATTTTTCGATCCCACACGGCTGGTGATACATCCAGCGATGGAGCCCATGACCTTGGGTGCCTTGGCATCATGCTGTAACCACCTGAGCTAACCACTGATATTCAGACTGAGAACTACTGTAGGGGAGGTATAGTAGTATAATGACATAAGACAAGACTCTCTAGGCCCTCAAGACACTTACAGTCTGTCTTTGGGTAAGAATGGCAAAGCCAGGTGAAAAGTATAGTGTAGGTAGGAGAAAAACTATCCAGAGAGCCAATGGTTCTCAACCTAGGCTGTAAATTAGAATTACCTGGAGGGCCTTTAAAATACACCAGTGCCCAGATTCAACTTTCAGAGACGGATTTATTCAGCGTGGGTGGGATGCAGGAATCAGCATATTTTTAAATCTCCCCAGGTGATGCTAATGTATTGCCAGCATTGAGAACCCAAGTGTGGAGACCTGCCAATCAAGTGTGGTTCACCCACAGGCAGCATACTGTTAGAAATGCAGAATCTCAGACCCCAGCACAGACATACTGATTCTGAAACTGCATTATAACAGGGTGATTTATGTACACATTGAGGACAGAGAAGCACTGACGTAGAGGATGGTGAAAGGCAGACCCCTCTCTGTCAACCAGAGCAGCCCCTCCTGAGCCCCAGCTGGGAGATCCAGCCCACCTGCTCCCTGCCAGGCAGATCACACCCCTTGAGAGTGGAGCAGGGGGGCTCAGGTGACTGTGGGGAGCCGCATCACAAAGCTCTGCTTCTCTCATCTCCTCTAGAGCTGCACCTGAGCCTGCATCATGGGGCTCCATGTACAAGAGCTGCTGGAGTCCCAACAAACCTTTATGTGATTAGGAGGAAGCCTGAGAGCAAGACTCTGTCACCATTTCAGACACAAGAAGAAAAAGGGGTTTCTCCCTCTTCCACATAGTCCACTTCGCCCCACTCCCTTCCCCCTCCTCAAGTGCTCTTCACCACAGAAGGGGCAAGCTCAGGACAGCACAGCCCAGTGAGACAGCAAGCTGTCTGACCATCCATAAAGACAGCACTGTCACTGCAGGCATGGGGGTGGCTGGTACCAGTTAAGCCTTGAAGCAGGGAATCCTCAGGAGAAGGCCACACAGAGACACACACATCAGCTGGCCCCTCCAGCAGCCTGCACCCCACCCCCAGCTCTGCATCACTGCTACCACTTCTGTCTTTGTTTCTATCAGTTGTGTGTGTGTGTGATTTTTCACACGTGCCTGCCTTTTCTCTCCCATTAGTCCGTGAGTAACCACCCTTGGCTCCTCCTTTGTAACGGTCCACAGTATCAAGCAGAAAGACGTACACCCTGCACGGGCTCAGTAAATATTATTTGTATTCATGTGAACACATTTTCTAGGGGCCAGACCCATGGCTCTAGGCTATGGAAGAGCCACTCATAAGCAGGCATTTATTAAGAATTACACATTAGGATTCTATGGGAGAAAACAAAAGTATAAAGCATGGCTCCTGCCTTCAAAAAGCCTGCACTCTGCTGCAGCAATTCAGACTTATTCATGATAAGCCAAAGACAAGAGACTCAAGGAAATCGAGCATGTTTGTGGTAAGGTGTGGCAGGCCTGTGGGCACTGGCATATGCCAATAAAATGGAAGTTTTCTGTTCCAGTCATTTGACAGGTTATTAACTGCCTATTGTTTGGCACATTTAAGCATTTTTCCCTCTGGTAGCTCTCAGTCATCCTCATACCCATCCTGGACCGTATCCACTGTACCAGGGAAAAAGGATGAGAGTAAAGAGCCCAAAGTTGGAATGGGAGATGGATGATGACCAGGGACATCTCTCTGCTGGATGCCCATAAACAGGTGACACAGCAGCACAACATCTGCCCTCCACCTCACCCGAGAGCCAGGCATTAGGGCCACAAACACGACTGCCTACTCAAGGCTCCCAAATGTCTCAAAACAAGTTCTTGGGACCCTGGCCAGAATACAAAGAGCTTTCTCTCTGTCCTTGAAAAGAAAACTGTAGTGTATCATGTATGGCTGGTCTCAGCATGAAAACAAGAAAGTAGAGGCAAAATGTGCAGCCAGATGAAATCTGTCCATTCAGATTCAGCATGGAGCTTTCTCCAGCAATTTGTCAAACTTCTCCCCATGCAAAGTCCACTTTCCTCTAAGACAAAGAGGTTTAGATATGAGGGACCAATAAGCAAGGATAAGTGGCAAAGGTCAAGGAGTCTGACTATATAGAGCTGTGTGGTCCAATACAGAATCCACCAGCCACATATGGCTATTTTTACATTTAAATTTAAATTAAAAGTTAAAAATTCAATTCTTCAATCACACTATCCAATTTCAAGTACTCAACAGCCATAGTTACTAATGGCTATAGTGCTGGACAATGCAGATATAGAACATTTCCACCATCACAGAAAGTTCTATTGGACTAACATCAAGCATTTAGATGTTTCATTTGTGCCATTGAGTAGGGTCTTCTGGGAACTTCTATACTCTTTCCCAGCTTGCTGGAGATTCTGTGGAATGTTGAGTATAGGGAATGCACTTTGACAATGAATTAAGAAATGTGCTGGGACTCTCAGGTAAACACAGATATTCTAAAGCAAAACTGATAAGGCTAAAAATCAGGTCATCTTACCATACCTATGTATGCACATGCATGGTCTCTTCTTCTCCAAGAGGGCCATTATTATTTTTCCCCAACCCATACTTTTGCTTTCATCACAAGGACTGTGAAGTCAGATGCTGTAACCAGTTTGCTGCCAGAAATCCCACATGCTACCCAGTCCTGGCCAGAATCTTCTGCCAGATCACTTTGGGTGGTTCTAATCATTTTCTGGCTTTATCGTCTAAACTGGCATCATTGGGGGAAATCTTTCAAAGTGGTGTCAGCACCCTGGACAGCGACCAGCTCCGTAACAGCACCCAAGAAAAAGTTCCAGCACTCCCTTTCCCTGCAAACTCCCCTTTAGAAAGGAACTGTCCCCTCAGATACCACTAGATGCCTGTAAAGGGATTTCCCATTCAATTCTAGCAGCACAGCCTTATCTTCAGAGCAAGAACCAGCTCAGCAAAGAAGCTTCTAATGGTCCCTCACTAAGTCTGAGAAAAAGCCCAATTCCTTCCTCAAGGAGTAAAGGCTCTCTACAGTCTGGCCTCATCCAGTCCCTCCAACTGCACTTCCCACTACTACAGCCTGACTAATTCACCATGTCTGTCCATACCAGTCATTTCCCT
Organism: Cabassous unicinctus; assembly: GCA_029593785.1. Classification (NCBI taxonomy): domain Eukaryota; kingdom Metazoa; phylum Chordata; class Mammalia; order Cingulata; family Chlamyphoridae; genus Cabassous; species Cabassous unicinctus. Next base: position 29,525 of record JAQZBX010016464.1, on the reverse strand, counting down.
CCTCTAAACCTTTGATTGACTATGCTTTCTCCACCCCACCAGAAATCTCATTTCCTTACATTTACCTATTTAAATCCTACCCATCCCTAGAGGCTTGAACCAGCCCCTCTTCTCTTCAAAATCTTCCCAAAGGACTTTAGTCTACATTGATTTCTTCCCATCTCTAACATTTGAAATCACTTCTGGTTTCGATCATGCTTTAGGGAACTTAATTACATATCATCTTGCACAATTATTAGGTTCATATATGGGCCAGCATGAGGAAGAAGCACTAGCTTTTGCCAGCAATTTGCCATGCAGCCACAAAAGTTATTTCACTTCTCTGAGTCTCAGTTTCTTCATTAGTAAAATACAGATCTTGAACTAAAAAGTCTCTATTATTCTGTAAATTGAGGATTCTCTCATAATGAGTTGCCACCTAGAAGAGTGCTATGCACATAGTAAGAGCTTCAAAGAATAACTGCAAATGCAATGAATATTATATAAATACAAAACCAAGGCACAGCTCAGGCCTGGGATCAGCCATAGAACTCTAGTTTAGCTGCCAACATGAGTCCCAAAGGCTTCAATTCCACTCAGTGTGTGATGATGATCAGAAAGAGATCTAGTTTCTATCAGCATAGGAAAATTGCCTGTGGCCTCAGAGGCATTTTCCTTCCTAAAGAACATGTCACCTGCAACATGTGGAAAATACCACACAATGGGCATCATAACAATGGCATTATAACAATGCATCTCATATAACCACACATGGATATGTCACCCAACTCCTGACAATATACTGAATTCACTACTCATCTTGCATAAGCCCAGATAGATTATGGAAAATAACAAAAAGTATAAACCTTGGGGGTGCTCAAAAATAAGATTCTGGCTGGTCTCACAAGGTAAGAAGTTCCGGGGGGGAAGTGACTTAAAATTTCAGCTCAAAATTATACTTCCTGTCAAAATGATAGCTATAATATCCCCTCATATTTATTTGAAATTCTGTTTTAAAAGCATTCAGCTTATACAAAAAGGTATAAGGATGACTCATCCCCTCTTGCACATGGAGATATTAAGGCCTAGAAATGTTTAATCAAGTTTGCATCACAAATAAAGGTCAAACTAGAAGCAGAATCTGGTTGGAATAATGTGACAGACAGGCAGCACACACATGTGCACAGATGCACTTATATTTTCTCAGAGGACTCTTGGTAACCCAGAAAGAAGAGCTATGAAACTCAATGACCTTGGAACTAGAAGATTCTGCCAAATACTTGCAAAAAATGCTACTACCAAAGTAAATTGGCCAAGCATCCATGAAGGAGAAGGGAACTCTCATCACTGGGGAAAAGTCATAGGAATTGCAATGCCAGCCATTCACTCTCATCCCAGAAAATCACAAGATCTGAGAACAAACATAGCATCTAGTCAGTCCACCAGAGAGAGTTCATCAGCCCAGCTTGACCTAAACTAGGTCCACAAGAGCTGGCTCAGCATGAAGGCTAGAACCACCGTATTCTAGGTTAGCCTTCCCCATGTTTGGCATCTGAGGTGCTCAAAGAAGGAAAGCAGGGAGACCTCAGTACTAGCCAACAACCAGGGTAGAAGAGCAAATACTTGAGCACTCCGGGTCCTCAATGATCGCTTAATATAGTGCCCGGGACAAAGCCTCCCTCCTGATAATTGCATGAGCCCACTACCCAAGCCATGCTGTTTATTCATCAGGACTTGCCCTCTGCACCTTTCTGCCTTTGCACCTGCTTTTCCTCCAGCAGCTCTGGTTATTAAGTCTTCAAGTCTCGGTCTTTCCAGACCCACCTCAAGTACTTCCTCCTCCAAGAGGCTTTTCCAGATCACTTAAGCCCGTGTTATTGCCCCTCAACCTTCTTCCATTTACTGTCTTGAAATTAGCAATTGTTTCTTATATTTGAATGTATATCACTTTTCTCATTTGGGGGCAGAGGCAAGATCTCGTAAGCCTCCATAAAGCTTCAGAAGATGATGTGGTTCCCCTTACAGGTGCAGCAGATGCCCACTAAATGGTTGGTTATAATGACGAGAATGACAAGACCTTCTCAGAAGTCATTTCCCTGTGACATCAGTAGTTTGTGACATCAAACTACTGCCACCAAGGGCAACCAGGTACAAGGGGCTGGTGGGGCAGGTGGAAACACAGCAAAAGGGAGGCCACCTGAAGGACAACAGCCCACTCGGCCTTCCTCCAACTCTGGGTGCCAGGGACTTCCTCATACTAGGACTAAGTGGGGAATCCTCCCCTCCACCCCCTAAGCGGCTGATCCCAAGCTGTTTATCTCCTTAACTCTGTTTATTGTGATCCTGGTAAGAGGTTCTGGGGCCCTCCAAGCCCCTCTCTAATTAAATTCATTAGAACAGATTGAGGCTTTCTTTCTGAATCTCAGAAAAATTAACAACACGATTAGCATCATAATGACGGGGAGAGGGGCTGCCAGGGAGGCCTTTCAGGAGGGGCTGGCCCAGCCGGGAGGGCAAGAGAGAGAAAGAGCAGGTGAAGGAGGAGGAGGCAGATGCTCAGGCAGCTGCTTCCATGAGGAGGGGAGCCGCAGTAGGGGGAGGGGATGACCCCACCCCACCCCCAGGCACTCCAACTTTTCTTGGCCTGATGTTAAGGATAGGAAAGACAGGACAAGAAATTAATCACTAAATGAATTTCAGAGACATGGGCTTCCAGAGCTAGAGAATTTTACAGAGAAAGATACACACTTAAACTTTGTTAATGATGGGACTGGAAACAGAACATAGGTCCTTCATGTCTTTCATGATGATGTCCTTTTCTTGCAAGACTCTACTGCAGGGATGTGGGGCTAGGGGAGGTGAGGGCTGGGGAGAGGAGGCAGCATGAGGACAATGAGGTAGGTCACTTTTGCCCAGAGAACCTGAACCCACCAAGCTTTTGCTTACATACCTGGTAGAGTTCTCATCTAGAGTCCCTCCTCTCCACCCTTCTATCCAAATTCTACCTATTCTTTAAGGCTCAACTCCATCCCCACCTTCTCAGTGAACAGCAGATACCATCTGATGAGTATTTACTACCAATCAAGCAGTGTGCTGGGCCCTTCACTACCTTATCCTTAGAACAGTTCTGCAAGGTCCATACTAACATCCCCATCTTACAGATGGGGAAACTGCAGTCCCCTGGCTAATAATAAAACCTAGGTCTGTCCAACCTCAGAGGCTGAGTGCTTTCCACTGTGCTCTGTCACCTCCCTGACTGCAACAGCCTTACTGATGCATCACTGCTTCTAAATTTACTGTCCAAGGTCTAGGACCCCAATGAAGATTTCATTATGTCTTGTATTATTTCCAAGGTGCTTCAAGTATCTCCATCTTATTTCACCAATGAGATTGGGCATATTTCCATCTTATTTCCACTATTTAAAAGCAGGAACCACGTTTCTGTATCCTTCAGAAGAACATTCAAAATGCGTGCTAACTGATCCCTTCTAACAGATTTTCCTAGAGAGCCCCATGCACGTGGATAAAACAGCTGAGTTCTTTACTTTTCCACCAGGGTATATAGAAGAGGATCATGGGGTTTGAAGTCAAACAAATAGAGTTAAATTCCAGCTCTGCAACTCACCTGCTCTGTGATCTTAGACAAGCAACAACCTCTGTTTTGTTATCTGTAAAACCAGGATCCTAACAGTACCCCCTTTGTAGGTTTAACTCTTATGAGGATTAAATGAGATTACACATAAAAAGCACATAGCAGGGTGCCTAGCACATAGTAAGCACTTGATAATGATGACCATGGCTATGATGCCCCCTTTTACTTTTCCTGGCTTGCCTCAAGACCTAAATGAAAGGTGGGTGGCTGAGGCTGCTCAAGCTGGCTGGCCCAATCTGACCAATGCCCTAGGTCAGCAAAGCTGCTGAAGTGCCTACTCAAGCACCAAGCATAGCCATTAGCTCCCAGAACCTTCCCCTGCAGTCCTAGGGATCAGATTATACGCATCCAACATCTGCCCTTGCAGGTAGGCCTGGACCCATGGCCACGAGTAATCGCTTAAACTACTCTAGCCAAGGTAGGGCTCTATCCAAATATTTGGCACAATCACTCCGGGTTCTACTGCCCACCCTGACCCCTCAGCCATGCTCTTACAGTGCCAGGAACCCATCTAAGTTCTGTTAGAGCATTTCTTGTGCTGAATTTTAATTTGTTTTCATTTCTGTCTCTCCATCTTGATCTATTTGCCCAAAACCTAGCACAGGTCCTGGCATTTTTTCAACAGCCCAGGACACACTAATGAAATTAACTAAATTAGGTGTGTGGGGAGGAGACAAGCTACTCAGACAGATAAGGCTGGAAGTTTCTATCCTTAGGCTCCTTTCCCAGTTCATGTTCATGGTAAACTGTGCTCAAGTGTTTAACTTCTAAGGATCTCTCCTGTTCACCATCGATTTCCTGTCCCCTACTGGACTTCTCTGACAACTCTCACCTGACTCCAACTATCCCTTAACTCCAAGACCCTTTCACATATCAGAGATCCCAACATTTTTAACTGCCTTGTTTCTGAGCACATAACTGCATGTGCTTGCTATCCCATCAGACTGGGAGCTCCCTGAGGGCCTACTGGACCTCTTTCCTCTGACTCACTCTGTCTAAATATTTCCAGACCATTCTTGGCCCCTAAAATAAAAGTGGTTAGGAGACCTGAATAGGAGAGTTAAGTAGCCGTGACCTCTTCCCGAGTTCCCTCTGGGTGCCCCCATCATGCTGAAGCAGCAGCTAGGCTCCTCGCCCCTCAGGCTGGGGATCTGGGAACACCTCACAGTGAACTTCAGGGTCAGGCCTGAGCTGCCCTTCAGGACGGCATCAACCAAGCCGTCTTCTTGGTTGGGGACGGGAGAGGGCTGACACCACTGGAATTAAAGGTACCGCTGTCCAACATCTATGTTGGGATGGTCTCACTCAAACTTAACTATGTAATTTGTCTGATTAGGTGTTTCCCCCATTACACTGGGGGTCATCTTTATGATCTCAGCACCTACTACAACAGCACACTGTAGGCTTTAATTAAATGAATGAATATGTAACCAGCCAAACAGACAGACCTGAGCTTCTCTGCCTCCCCCTTTAATTTTCTAAGCAATTCTGTTCTAAAAAACAAAGTGATGATCCTCACCCCACTTTCAACTCATGGATGGTCTTGGAAAACTTAATGTACCCTCCAGCTTCCAAATGAACCTGATGGAGGAGGTGCCAAGAGTAAAGGAAAAGCTGCAACAATATAGTGATCAGAGCCTTGGAATCCTGTCCCTCCATCTGCAGAAATAGGACCCTACTCCCTGCTCCACTTCTATCCCCCAGAGATCCAAACCAGAACCCATCCCCCAGATATCAGCCATTTCCTCAGTGTGCCCTGAAAGAACCAGTCCTTGTAATTGCAGCCCAGTTCAGCTCCACAGGGAACTAGCTAGACACACTCGTTAGGTCACGCTCTAGCTTCTCTCACTATGTGCCTTGGCTTATCTCTGTGTAGCCTTTGAGATGTCAAAGCAAGGAAACAAGGGGTGAGCTTCATTGTACAAAACAGGGAAATACGTACTGTTGTCATCAGAATCCCTTACTTAACTTGAGCCCCAATCAAGCATGTCAACGTCAGAACCTTCATCCAATCAGCTCTCGACGACGGCTTCAGGTGATGCCTCCTTCCTATACCAGGAAAGGCTGGTAGCCCTGGGTGGGCGAATGCCTGGGGAAGCTGCCTGCCCCATCCCCACCCAGTGACAGGGAGGAGGCGGAGAAGCGCGACAAAGCAGAGGGCAGTCAGCCCCCTTAGCTGCACGCCCCCCTGCCAGGCGGTGCCTGGGTCCCGTTCAGAGTTCCCTCATGAGCCGGAGGAGTCCAACTGCTCAGATTTCTAAAGTGAGAGAGCCTTTCAGAGAAGAGACAGGATCTGTAATTTGCTCTTAACCTTCCAATTTAAGCCTCTGGGTTTTAGCTGAGGCTCCCAACCAAGACAGAAACTGGGCTGCTATTTCTGTTCCACAGTGGGCAAACACAATTTCTGGAACTGACTGTGAGTCCCTTTTCTCATTTGTGCCTTTCTCTTTTTTTCCTCTCTCTCTCTCTCTCTCTCTCTCTCTCTCTCTCTCTCTCTCTCTCTCTCTCTCTTTCACACACACACACACACACACAACACATATCTTCAGCTGAACCCAAAGGCAAAGGGGAGAAATTACTCTCTCTCACAAGTGCCAGCTCATGCAAGACAAAAGGTGGAAAGGGTCCGATGCATAGCTGGCCCCTCATCTCCTTCAGCTCTTCCTCCGGTGCAATTCCACCAGGGCCAATCATTCCCAAACCAGCAGAGAGGATAGAGCTCTGCCTTCCTTCCTCTCCTTCCCTATTTTCGCGACTGGTACCACCCCCATCCCCAGGGCTTTCATGCTCCACACACATTTCCCTGGGCTTCTCCTTTTTATGGCTCGAGTTCTGTGGGTTCTGAACCAGCCAGTTACTATCCCCATACAGACAATTCAGAAACTGCATGGGCCTCCCCTGTATCCAAGCAGGCCCCAAAGCTCCATGGCCTGCCCTTGCCAGAGATTTGACTGGGCCCAGCAGGGCTCACCACAGTTCCAAGGGTAGATAAGACACACCAGGCCCTCATTCCAGGGAGACAGGGAGAACAGGGGTATTGTCTACTCTTCCAGACTGAGGGAGGAGGCATCTCTCCCCAACACACACACACACACACACACACTGCCAAATGCCAAGGAACCAGGAGCAGAGCCTGACTCAAGACACAAGAGGGGCTGCCATGGGGACCAGAGTCTGGGTGATTCAGCACTCTGCCCACTCCCAGCCCAGCCACGGCCACACTCATCACAGCTCCTGATGCCAGCATGCTGCTTTGGAGGATGAGGAAGAATCCTTTCTAAAATCCAGAATCCCCCCCATCCTCCAGCAGAGATCCTCATCCAGGTCTTTGCGTTTCAGGACTCAGAACAAGACGCAGGAAGAGCCTGTCCAGCCATTCCCTAACCCAGCCTCTTCCCCATCCTAGTTTCCCTATGGCTAACACCCCCCTCTCCAAGCCCATCTAGGAAACAAACCTGAACAGCTGGGGGAGGAGGATGGCTGGAAAGGAGCATAAGAGAGGCCCATCCTTCACCTCCAAGCCATGAAGAGGAACAAACACACAGGAAACGGTTATAACTGAATTCCACCATGGTGAGTACATCAGGCCTTCAGAGCCCTGGGCCTCCCCAGCTGGGGAGGGAGGGCCCAGGGGCAAGTGGGGGGAGGCTTGGCACAAGACTTGTGGCTTAAAGCAGCACCAGGGAGGGCAGGTGGAGAAGGTGAAAGGTGGCAGGCCAGCTAACAGCCAAGGGATAGGGGATGGGGTTCTTGAGAGAAGCTGAGGTGCAGGAGGAAACCAAGAGGTTGCTGGAAGGGGCCGGGACAGGGTGTGCAGAGGAAATAAACACTGAGGGAGCTAATGAGGGACAGGCACACGGAGCAATGTATGAGCTTGGAAAGAGAATGCAGGAGTGATGGAAGAGGGCAAGGAGAGGGGCTGGTGTGTGTGGGGATGGATGGCAAGGATAGGATAATAAAAAGTGGGGTGTTGAAACAGAGGTGTAGGGACAGGAAAGAGAGGAGAGAGGGAAGTAGGTGAGGATGCAGGAAGGAAGGGGGGGTGCAGCCAACGAAGATAGAAAGGGTGATGGGGTAGGCAGGGGTTGGGGGCTGGACGCCGGTAGGGTGGAGAGGAGGATGGGGCAGCAGTGAGACGGCGATATGAAGAGAATAGGGTAGATTCAGGGCAGGTGACGGTGTGGAGACGTGAAGAGATAGGGATGTGGACAGAGGGGGATGGGGACAGGTCGGGGAATGGAGATGGACAGAGGAGGGCGGGAACAAGAGGGTGTCGCTAGCTGGGTTTCCATGGCCCCCACTCTCCCCTACTCCCATCTCTCCGGTGTCCAGGCTAGCCTACCTTCGGGGGTTCGGGCTCCGACCCTGGGCGCAGTCGGAGCTGTTTGCTGCGGGCGCCGCCACTTCCCCCGCGTCCCCTGCAGCGCCTCTCGCCGCCAGCCGCCGCATTAGGGCAGAGACCAGCCCGTGCGCGTCCCCGGCGGCTAGCGCGCCCCCGACAGCCTGCGTGCGCGCCGCCGCGCCCCTCCCTCCGCGCGCGCCGAGAGTCCGTCAAGCCGGAACCGGGACCGAAAAGGAGGAAAGGATGCTCGGGACGCAGCCTCGCCAGGCACGTCTGGGACCATTCGCAGAGAGAGGGACCTGAAAAAGCCTCTCCTCTCTCCTCTCACCCTACCCACGGGCTTCTTTGCGGACTGACATTGGGAATGAGAATGATTCATGCTCGTTTCCGTTCCTTGAACGCCTACTACGTGCCAAGCACACAGGAGTAAATAGCCTGAAGAGCCAGCGGGTCACATGTGTGTCCTATATATGCCCCCTCCACCATCAGACTATGACATCTTGCGGACAGGAATTTGTCGGACATCCTGTGTTGCCAGGGTCTAGCACACAGACTGCCTTATGATAGATTCTCCAGAGAAGTTTGACTGAGTGTTAGGCCTGGCTCTGTCACTATCTGCATGATGTGGGCAAGACTCCTCCCTGGGCCTCAGTTTCCTCACCTGACCAATGAAAATTTGGTTGAATGATGGCTTCAGGTCCCTTTTAGCTCTGACATGGAGAATGCATTAGGTCTTGGCTAATGTGCACCAGCAGAGATCTGAGCCCAGACCAAGGGAACGGCAGAGAGATACCTGAAACAGTGACAAGATTCCAATGGAGGAATCATAGACTGTTGGGCTTGGAAGGGCTCTTGGAAGATCCTAGCCCAGCCCCCTATCCAAAGCCCCAGTCCCCTCTATGGCTCCATTCAAGGCTGCATTGGGCTCCCTTCTCTGTGCCCACAGAGCTTGGGCACTGGCTGTCTGAGCTGTGCCCACCTGTCTGCTTCTCTGTCTCCCCCACTAGGCTGTTCCCCATGATATTCCCAGCCCTAGCACATAGTAGGTGCTCGGTAAAAACGTGCTGAAGAAATGAATGACTGCTAATGATAGATGGAATCATCCAGATAATAAAATGTTTCTGCTCTTCAGTTAGGTGCTTCAAAACATGCAATTGCAGCTGTTGGGCAATAAGATGGGAAAGGGAAGAAGGGTGACATGGCAGGACCTGAAAGCAGGGCTGCCTCTAGGTGTGAAGGACACTGGACAAATATTTTTTGGAGGTTCCCTGTCTACACAATTTTAGTCTCTCAAAATCAGCATGTAGGCATCATTCTGGCAGCCTGTGAATGAAATAGCGCACCATGAACAAAATAATGCACCCTCCTCAAGGTGGGTCTTGGGGCCACGAGGCCCTGGCATAACCCCGCAGGAGGGAGTACTGAAGCTTCTCAGAGCATCTGGCCACCCTTATGGGGAGTGTGTAGAGGCCTGGAAAACGCTCCAAAGAAGAGCTGGGAAGCCTTGCTCAGATGGCACTGCCACCCTGGCTGGTCCCAGGCACCCAAGGGCCACATAGAAAAGCTAGTGGAAGACACTTCAAGGTACCTGGACCCAGGTCAGAGGGGCCCCCTTACCATCTCTAAGGGCTGAAAGTGTCCATTTGTGGCCAATTCCATGGGCTAAAGAGAAGTATTCTCTTTTCCAGTGAGTGCTGGTCACAAGGTATCATATATATAGTATTCCCTTACTTTTTCTTATAGCCCAAGGAGATAGATATTTTCTAGGCAGCATTGCATAGTGGCTGACAGCATCAGCTTTCAAGGCAGCGAAGGTTCAGATCCCAACTCTACCACATCAGATCTGGGTGAACTTGAGCAAGTTGCTTATTTCCTTTTATTTTATTTTATTTTTTTAAGTATCAAAGCTATGCAAACACACAGTTGAATCCGAGTCAAATAATTCTACTACATTTCTTATAAAGTACATTTCCCCCACTTTTTCCTGCTCCAGATATCACCACCGTCAACTCTTTTGAGTGGTTTCTTTGGCTATTTATCTTCGTGTCTCTAAATAACATGCTATATCGCTACTTCTTGGTTTTCTGTTTTAGACATTATCTCTCAATTTCTCTCTATGAAAGATGTTCTTTCACCCCTATCCTGTTCTCCCATGCCTCCCAATTTAGTCACATCTTGATATTGGTTATATCAGAATTAGTATTTATTATGACTACTTAAATCCTGGTCATCACTGATCTTTTCATTTCCTGAAAACCTTTCGTTTTTCCTGGAGTTATTTGCATTTTTTGTTTTATGTAAGGTAATTATAATTCCACCAGTTGTCTAAATCTCTTCTCCATATGTTCAGATCCATCAAGTGTTCTAGCAATTTTATCTTCTGGAAGAATCTGTCCTGGAGCCTTCTGACATGTTCCAGTCTCTATTTGTTCCTCTATGCCCAGTGCACTGCTCTGGACCTCTCTAAGTCTTAGTTTCTTCATCTGTAAAATAGGGATAAATGTAGTACCTTGTAGGATTGTTTTGAGGATAAATGAAATAATTCGTGTAGCAAGGTGCTTGTCATATAATAAGCTCTCGATAAATATTGTCCATTATTATAGATGAGAAAACTGAAGCTCATGTAATCTGCCCAAGTAAAAGTTCAAAGCTGAGATGTGGCCAACAGTGGCTGCGTAAAATTACTTTGTTACTTTAGGGTGGGTCCTAAAAATCTTAGATTTACAATATTAGAATCTTCCAGTATGGGCAAGTTAAAGGAACTCAGAATTTGCCATCAATGTCTGTGAACTTGGGTGAACTTGGACAGATCATTTAACCTCTCTAGGACTCATTTCTGTCATCTGTAAAATGGGGATAAAGTGAGCAACAATGAGATAAGACATTTTATGAGACAAATCGCTCTGCACAAATGTTATTGTCTGGTCTTCCTTTATCTTTCTTTTTTTTGTCAACAGTTAAGAAAATGAAGGCCTAGAGAGACAGATTGATCACACCGTGAGTTGGACTGGAAATCAAATCTCATGGCATTGGTGAAAAGAAATTTAGGCTGGTCCGGAGGGAAGCACAGTGACCTTTCCCTGCAGCCTTTCTCTGGTGTTGCCAGCCTGTCCTGATCAGGGGAGGGGCACCACCTGCTGGTGATGGAATCCAAGGACTAAGGGACCAAGACAGAACCTTGCCCAGGTACAGACTGTTCTACTGGTGTCAGGAACAGACACAGTGTAAAAGGCAGAAAGTGGTTGCTTTTCTCCTTCCAGACACTTATCTGGCCTTCCTTTTCTGCCCCAGGTTTGTATCTTTAGTTCTGCCTGAAACCTCCAGCAGGCATGGACTTCAACCCAGCTGCCTCTGCTGACCCTGGACCCGGAATCTCCCTCAGTGTGTGCCCTGTCTTGGAGTATGGTAAGTCACTGATGATTTTCACTGTCCCTAATGTTTCTCCCAATCAAATTCCACAGTCCCTGCCTCATCCCGAGTTCAGGCCAAGAGAAAGCCCGTGAGTGCCTGCTGTGGGACCTGTGTGCCGTGCTGAGTGCTAAGGGGCAGGGCAGGGTCCTGACAGTATTTGATACACTGTTCAAACCATCCTCCTCCACACAGGCCCCAGAGAGGGCGGGGGAACCTCCGCCTCATGCAGTTCTGGCGGAGGTTTAAATAGGTACAGCCTTTGGGAGCACAATTAGGCAGTACCATCAAGGCTTTAAATGCACCCTTTGACCCATCAATGTCACCCCCAAGAATGCAGGCTTCAGAAACACTGGCACAAGTCACAAAGCTGTGGATGTACAAGGATGTTCAGTGCATTCCTTCAAGAGCAATGATTAAATACATTATGATAATTCATTCAATGGAAAAGAATAAGGCTGCTTTTAAAAATGATAATACACACACATATATATCTTTTAAAAAGAAAAGCAATTTAATAACACCCTGTAGGATATTATCCCTTTCTGGGGGGAAAAAAAGCAATTTGAGATAAGGGGTGGGAAAAAAAGGAGAGAGCGAATGATGCCATGGGCCAATTTAGGAAATGAGAACAGAGCACCTGGAAGAAATCAGAAAGGATGTAGCTTTTGCTGAAATTTTTAGCATACCAAGCCCTTTGTGGATGTTCTATCACTTAATCCTCACAAAAACCCAGGGAGGTGGGGATCTTATCCCAATTTACTGATGAGAAAATAGAGGCCCAGTGAGGCTAGTTTGAATGCAGCATCACGCAGGTGGTGTGCGGTCAAGAATTAACCTTCCCAAAGGGAGGTCTGGCCTTTGCCCTTGACCATGGTAGGCCATCTCTAAGCCCTTGGATTGTCCTGCCTGATAAAAGTGCTTTTTTTTGTTGAGGTCATGCCAGGTAGTTTGTCCTAATAATGTGACTTAATGGTGGGCGCTTTAGGTAGGCAGCATGGGCTCAGCCTCCAGAGAGGCTGGAAACTAAGATCAGCCATGTGTGTCATCAATTGTGTCCATGTGACCAAGTCCCAGTAAAAACGCTGGACATCAAGGCTCAGGCGAGCTTTCCCGGTTGGCAATACTCCATGCATATTGTCACACACTATTATCAGAAGAATTCAGCATTATCCATGACATCACTGGGAGAGGACAATGGAAGCTCTATGTTGGGAAGTTTTTCCACTCTGCTCCATGTGTCTCTTGGCTGATTTTTACTCCATATTCCTTTTCAATTATAAACCATAACCATGAGTATAACAGCTTTCAGTGAGTTCTGTAAATCCTGGCAAATGATTAAACCTGAAAGTGGCCTTGGGGACACCTCAACTTGCAATTGGTGTCAGAAGTGAGGGTGGTCCTAATAAGCAGATGGTAAGTGGTAGAATTGGGATGTGAATAAAGGGCTCTGAGATGACAGCATGTGCCCTCCCCACAACATTGTACTCCCTTACACAGATGCATTGTGTGACAAGCAGAAAAGGACAGAAATTCTGGCGTCATGAGGAAGAGCAAGAGCAGTGTGGTGGCCATGCTAAGCTCCGGCGAGATGGGCTGGTGAGGAGGGGGCACAGCAGGCTGAGTAGCATGTTCAGAGGAAATCTAGAAGGTGTGTGGAATCAGCCTTCCATCCTCAGAAGGCAAACTTCCATTCCTGGGAGAGCTTGCGGTGAGACAGGAGGCAGTTGTAAAGGGGGAGAGGCACTGGTAAGGCCACTCACTGGTCCTGAGGTCCACGTGTCAGACCCATCCCCTGCTCCGTCAGCAAGGCAAAGCCGTGGAACTGTCCAGTGCCTCTCAGACCCCACAGCCTGCTTAATAATAGACTATTTCCTCCTTTAAAGACTACTCTCAGAGATCATTTTGGTCAAATTTTGCCTGTATAAATATATTAGAGGGAGCTGGATTTTTTTCAGATCATTTCTTTTACTGCAAGGAAAGGCCTCCATTTGTTTATCAACAATAGCGGTGAAAGCGACATTTATCTCTCTCCCACCTCCAACCAACCAGCCAGAAGAAAGCCCCAACTTGCAACTCTTTCTCTCCCTACATATAAAACCTTGATTTTCTGGAGCCTCTTACAGACTGATTTTCTAGGTTGGTTGGCTCATAATCCTGCCCCCACGCAGGGAGATGAGCAAGATTCCTTTCCACCTTGGAATCCTGGAATTTGGAAAACACTTGACAAAAGAGCCTTTCCTTTTGCAGTAGTCTTGAAAACACATTTTTGTAAATAGTCTTGAGAGTGATCATGTGCTGCTAACCACAAAAGGCATCCATTTCATCATAACCAAATTGTTAAAATGTTCTTAAGTGTTTCTCTTCCTGAAATCTCTCACTCACTTTATCTTTGTGGTGCATTCCTGTTTTAAGATCCAGTTTAAACATCTCTCCCATGGAGGAAAAAAAAAATCTGTCACTAGGCAGATACAACCAGTGCCCATGGTAAATGCTCCCTTCATAGCACTTATCACACAGAGTTTCTTTATAGATATGTCTCCCCCACTCGACTGGAAGTTTCCTGAGAGAAGGGACTGTCTTAGTCTCCATGTATCCACAGAGTGTATCGCAGTGCATCACTCACAGGTGAAGCTTCACAGCTGTTTGCTGAATGGCTGAGTGAATGTTTGAAGAAAAGCAGAGCTTGCCTTGAACATAAACTACACCGTCCAATATGGTAGCCACTTATTTTAGTTTCCTAGCTGCAAAAATAAAAACCATATAACGGGTTGGCTTTATAACAGGAATTTATTGACTGACGGTTCCAGAGGCTGGAAGACTTGCTTTCTTCCAGGGCAGTATCTTCTGGCTGATAGGCAGTCTTTGGGGTTCCTTGACTTTTCTGTTACATGGCAACGCACACAGCGGTGTCTTCTTTCTCTTCAGCATTCCATTGACTTCCAGCTTCTGGCTGCTCCCCATGGCTCTTTCTCTCTGTGTGTCTGACTTTCACTCTGCTTATAAAGGACTCCAGTAATCTGGATTAAAACCCACCCAGATTCAGCTGGGCCACACGGTAACTGAAGTCACATCTTGAGGAGATCTTATTTATAATGGTCCACACCCACCATTGCGGACCAAGACCAAAAACGTGTCCAAAGTGCAGTACACAATGGAATCCACTACACCACATGTGGCCATTTAAATTTTTTTATTTTTATTTTATTTGTTTCTCCCCCCACCCCCAGTTGTTTGCGCTCGCTGTGTGCTTTTTAGGAGGCACGGGGAACCGAACCCTCTGTTCCTGTTTGTTGTGTCTCTCATTGTGTTTCCTTGCTGTGTCTCTTGGTTGTGTCAGCACACTGCATCATCTTGTTGAGTCAGCTCATCGTGCCAGCCCTTCGTATCAGCTCGCTGTCTTGCTCATCTTCTCCAGGAGGCACCAGGAACCAAACCTGGGACCTCCCATGTGGTAGATGGGAGCCCAGCTGCTTGAGCCACATCCGCTTCACTTAAATTTAAATTAGTTAAAATTAAAAATTCATTTTCTCAGCCGCACTAATCACATTTCAAGTGCTCAGTAGCCACACACATGCCTAGTGGCTACTATATTGGAAAATACAGATTAGAGAATATTTCCATCATCACAGAACATTCTATGGAACAGCGCTGGACTACATTGTGACTGGTGCCACCTGGAATTGTGCAGTGCCCAACCTGCACAATTGTTCACAGTGGCACTGTATGAATGAAGTACCTCCCTGTATGTGGTGCTGTGCTAGCTGTTAATCAAAGAATTACATGGGCATTTATAGTCTAATATAGGCATAAGGACATCTAAAAGCTCATTATACAGAATTCCCCCTTGATGAATAAATAAAGGATACAAGGAAATAAATAGATTATGATCAGTTATAATCAAATATAGAGAAAATGAACAGAACAAAGGAAGTAACTAAAAAGAGATTTGACTGTCCCCTTAGCCCCCAAACTAATGTCTGCTTCCCCTCACATATTTGAAGAGACATTACTTTGCTAGAAATATTTCCTGGAGAAATAACCATATTATACAGAAATAATCCACATGCTATTGAAATACAGCCAAAGAAACTATTTGTCTTCATGTAGCAACCACAGAAGATCTCTAAGAAGGCAGTCACTGATTTTCTGGGTAGGGTAAGATTCACAATAGTCTTTTCCTATTGTTTTCTATAAACCATTGAAATGTCTTATCCACTGCAACATTTCAGCCTCCAAATTATCTTTGAAACTACCTCTTGTACATGGCAAATATACAAAAATCCTTTGTTGGAACATGTGTCTCAGTTTTCTATTAGGACAATGTGGTCCCTGTACCTTGAGGGTCCCTTTTGCTTCCTATCGGCTACAATTGCACTCTGGCTAAAGGAACTGCAAGTCCAAATGGTTAGAGATGCCTCCTTCTGTACCGAACCAGACCCACCAGACTGGGAGAGAGTCTTCACCTTTACTTTGTGGGAAGCCAGGGTTTCTGTGCTCCAGGCCCCTCTGTTTCTGCTCTGCCCAGCCCCATTCCACCCCTGCACAATTCCCGCTGGCTGCCAGGATCAGCACAAGTGAGGTGGGAGCTGGGAGCTAGCAGCTGAGAACCCGCCTGTGGGCCTGGCCACCCCAATTAGTTTATTTTCTTCTGCCAATTCATTAGCACAGAAACCCCTGGGAAGCCAGGACAGGAGTGGGCAGGAGGAGGTTTCTGTCATATAAGCTTCTGACCTTCAGGTCTGTTTAGCTTTACACCTGAGCTCAGCCAGAGAGGCCAGGCCTGGGTTGGGTGGCCTTCCAACCTCACACCCTCTGTGGCCGGCTCAGGAGAGTCCATCTGATGCAGGCGGGAGGATGGTGTGTGCTTCTACCCCCAGAGATTTGTCAAAACTTCATGAGTATTTATGCAGGCTTCCCTTGAGGGTTCTCTGAGAGTCAATTTGCAACAAAGAATTTCTCTATTAAGTAACAGTGCTTTGTAAATAAAATACTCCTTCTCAGGGCTCCAAATGGACTGACTCCTTCAATTCTTAGGTTGTTAGGAGCTGGGGGAAATGCTGTGCTCCTGCAAAGGAGTTCCTGGCTTGTAAGGAGTCCTTATCGTTTATCCCCTCGTGGAAGCTAGGGTTGAAATAGGTGGAATCACATCTTCCCAGACATGGGAACATTTCCAATGAATTGATGAACAGCTGTAATTTAAGGAGAATACGCAAAGCACCTGATAAAATTTCATAGGTCATAAACTGCTTTTGCTTCGTAGGTACCTAGTTCCAAAGCCAGGTCAATCCTACCTGCAAAGGTGAGGTGGGGCAGAAGGACCCCCTAGAAAAGGGTTCTTTCCTCACTAACACCCAGCTTTGAAAATTCTGAAAACATTCAAAGGCCTCTCCTTTGGGCAGGTAAGCAGCCATTGTGTGTGTGTGTGTGTGTGTGTGTGTGTGTGTGTGTGTATGTGTAGGGGGTGGGGGGAGGCAGGAGTAAGGGTAGGGAGAGAAGTATGAGTCCATCTGAAGCAGTGATTAAATATTTAACAAACTGTTCGCTGCAAAGAAAGAAAGACAGAAAGAGAGGAAGAGAGAAAGAAAGAAAGAAACCCTGATTTGCAGTGTTTTCTGATTTCTGTGGTGTAAATGTTCCCACTATGGTCGATTTCTAGGTACCCATGTGATGTCATTGAAAATGGCTGGGAAGAGATATGCAGTAGCACACCATTATATAATATTTCCACCACACAGATATAATAGATGCATTAATCTCAAGAACATAGATAATATGGTAAAATGTAGTAGAATAATGAAGAAATGATGAGTTTGGGATTATTTCTTACATTACTCTTTAATGTACTTTACTTAGCTATAAATTTTATGTTTTTATTCAATTTTGAATCGAAACATTTACTTTTAATTTTTAAATTAAAATTAAATTTTATTTAATTTTTAATAGTGGTTGTGTTTCACGACCAGTTTTCAAAGTTCCTGGAAAATTTAGCAGTTGGCTCTTAAGAGCTGGCACAAGCTGGCTCCAGCAAACCACTGCCCTGAGGCCACCCTCTCACACATTTGTGTTCCTGCTGTGCTGCCATTTCCAGATTAGAATGTCTGTTTATGGCTCCCACAAGAGTATCTGTGAGGTCAGTGCATTATGCCTGTTTCAAAGAACTGGAAGCCAGATATAGTAGGCTCTGTTAGTGACCCACCCAGATCCACTTTAGGGGTCAGCCCTCCATCCCCCAGCTGCTGCGGGTGCAGCTAATGGCTAACGGCTCACACCTGTGTCCTTCTCTGGCACCCTGCTCTTGCTGATAGGAGCTGCCTCTCCCTGAGATGCCTGAAGGTTACTGTGGCCAGGGAGTGATGCATGCAGGGTACAAAGACTGGCCCTTAGCGTCAAAGAGGACTAATCTGTGGAGTAAGCTACACCCAGAGTTCCTGTGGATCAGGCTAAGATCTTTACCTGCAGAACATCCCACCTTGGCAACTCCCCCCTCATCCCGCTTCCCACATTCCCTTTCTCTGAGAGCCCTCCCTCAATAAAGCATGCTTCTAAGGAACATGGCTTAAGAACAAAGCCTCAGAGGGACCTCCCTGAAGTCCCGTGTGACCAAGACAGGATTTGAAACCAGGTCTTCTGATTCCCAAGAAAGTGTGCATTCCAATATTCCACAGCTGCTGTTCCATTCGAGAACCTTCGGCCCTAAGATATGAAGCTGAAGACCAGATACCTTAACTTAGCATTCCAGGGCCCTGGTCCTTTGTCCCTAGCCTTCCTTTCCAGCCTTACCTCCTAGGACCCTCTCTACTTACACCCTTCACTTCATCCAGAGAGGATTGCCTTCTGTTCCTCAAACCTGCCTTGGGTTTCTTGTCTCCAGGCTTTTGATTCTGTTGTTTCTTCTTCAAGACAAGTATATTTAACTGTATTAAGTGCCTACTAAATTCAAAGAATTGTGCTCTAGAACAGCAGTCTTTAATATGGTCTCCATCTATCCTTGTAGGTAGCAGACCAGGAAGTATGAGCACAAGAGTGGTTTTAGGAATGCATACATTCCTAAAACCGTCTGAAAAGGGGTCTGTGACCAAAATAGTCCTTTTCTCACCTTGCAAAAGTAAAGAAAACCCCTCATCTATCTCAAATTTTACTATGATGCATTGCCCTGGGACATAAAACTGGTTGTTTCAAAATATTGGTTTTGAAAAAGATTCCTTTAATGATTAGTCATGGTTTGTTTATCTTTAGGGCTTTATATTAGTCAGCTATTGTTGTAGTAATGCTGCATAACAAACAACACCAAGCTCCGAGGCTTACAAAGCATGCCTTGGGAGCGGATGTGGCTCAAGCTGTTAAGCGCCTGCTTCCCACTTGGGAAGTCCCACGTTTGGTCCCCAGTACCTCCTAAAAACAAAAAATCAAACAACAAGCAAACAAACGAGAAAACCAATTCAGGGGAGCTGATGTGGGTCGGTGGTTGAGCACCAGCATCCCATATACGAGGTCTTGGGTTCAATCCCTGGCTCCGGTACCTCAAAAAAAAATGAA
Source organism: Cabassous unicinctus (assembly GCA_029593785.1). Classification (NCBI taxonomy): domain Eukaryota; kingdom Metazoa; phylum Chordata; class Mammalia; order Cingulata; family Chlamyphoridae; genus Cabassous; species Cabassous unicinctus. The sequence continues at coordinate 10,605 of JAQZBX010016464.1, read as the reverse complement.
CAAACAACAACAACAAAAAAACATGCCTTTATTTTTCTATCTTGCAGGTCTGTAAGTTGGCTAAAGCAGCTCTGCTTCAGTCTGTGGATCATCTGGGCTTGGCTCCAAGCTTCAGAGTCATGTATCTCATTCTATGGCCCAGACTGAAGGGGCAGCAGGCAAACTGTGCAAGCCTCTGCGTGTCTCACATTCATTAACATTTCACTGGCCAAAGGCAATCACAGGGCAAAGCCCAACATCAAGGGAGCAGGGAAATGTACTCTGCCCACTCTAGTGGACCGCTGGTCTCATGGCAGGGAGAGGGAGTGAAGAATTGTGAACAATAATACAATTGATCATAGGCATCCTGTCTTACTCTGCCTTTAACACTAAGAGTATGTTTACATATTCTAAATGGAGAATAACAGAAGTACAGGTTAGTAAAGTTGATTCTTTAAATGTAACGGGAATGTGTTTTGGTTAAATAAGTTTTTCAAGATTTATTTGATAATATCCACAGATAAAAAAATGTATATAATTTCTTCCAGAGTCAGTGTGTGTTGTTTTATATATTTAAAACCTATTTTATTAAATCTTGTCATGGTGTATTAATTTTAGTTACAGTTGATTCTCATATTGTTTCATCTTATAAAACTTTTAACATTTTACCTCCTAGTAACAAAAAATAAACTTTACAAACTTATGATGAAAATTTTTCAATAATTAAAAAATGTGTGATGAGGGTACATAGATTTTTAAAAAATTCTTTTTTATTTTTTATTTTACATAGATTTTCAACATTTGATTGGGGCTGCAATCTTTGGGTCTTTGCCAAGACCCAACACCATGTTGCATCCACTCCACTGGCTTTAATATAATGAGTGGAAATACTCAAAGAAAATCTTTCTCAAACCACTTATACTTATTACAGGATTATTCAGTCTAACAAAGAATTAGTCAATATAAAATTATCAAAACAGCTGAGACTAAATCTTTCTAGTAATACTCCCCCCCACACACACACACACACACACTCCTCAGATAAAGAGCAGATGCCCACGGTATCTTAACCTCTAGATTTGGCTTCTCTCTCCCACAAGGGCTGTCACTTGGATTGGATTCAGTACGAGGTCTATTGTCAGGCGAGGTCCAGAGGCTTTGGCCAGAGCCTAGACCTTCCAGCATAGGGGAGCAAAGGGCCAGTGTGCACTTCTGCAGCAGAAGCAAGTCATGAGAACCTATTCTCCTTAAAGGGGAACTGCCTTTCAGTGATCGGTTTCTCTAAGGGTATTGCTTTACCCAAACTTGCTATGATTGAATATATGCAAATTAGTGGACTTTGATATGTTGATTATAGATATAATTAGTGCACTTGCTGACTCTGTTATCCCCGCCCTCTGGCTACAGATTTTACAAATATGTAAATCAGACAGCCTTAACATATTGGTCCTGGTAACATGTGGTGGCCCTTACTGGGAAGTAGGCCAGCCGCCATGTATGGATATTGATAAGAACTAGGACTTTCAGTCATAATCATACACCCATATCCTCTGCAGTTACTTGGGCAAAACATTTTGAAGACCACGCTGATCCCACAGCCACCACCTCCACCAATGAGATTCCTACGCATTCTTCAGGACCCAGGTTATATCCTCTATTCTCCAGGAAGCATTTTCTTATCTCCCCAGCTGGCTGGGTTGTCGCCATTCCCAGAACTGCAACAGCACTTTGCACCTCACTTGTTGCAGCGTCTAACTGAAATACAAAGCTGAAAACGATGTTGGTGAACTTTTGCACATAAGTATCTCCTTTGACTAGGGATGATGCTCCTTACTGGGCTACCCACAGAGCTGAGAACAGTGCCTGGCACACAGCAGGGGCTCAATAAATGTTCACTAAATTGCAATAAACATGAACACAGACAGCACCGAGGCTGGCCAATGTTCAGGAGCGGTGAGAGATTGCAGTGGAAACCTGGGGTCGAGCAAGGTTGGGCTGGGCTTTGGTGCAGGAGTTTTAGCCTCGGTGCAGGAGGAAATAGGTTCAGTTAGTACCAAACACCCAGCTACAGGGATTTTGGCTGAGGTTGCTCTGGGGTCACCTGTTCCCTACTTCCATGCTTTTTGGCATGGGGTCATCAGTGCTGTGTCAAGGGTTCTAGAACATGGCACATCTTCATGGAGCACCATTTTCACTCAGATTTGCTGGGGACAGGAGGTGGGGTAGTTTAGTTATCTAGCTAATAAGTAATTCTATACATTTTTATATTAAAATGACAATAGTTAACACAGGTAATGCTTATTGTGTGGCTGTCCCTGGTCTAAGAATTATATATATTTTAACACACTTAATCATTACAACAATGCCGTGAGGAAACCAAGACTGAAAACAGGTTATGTAACTTGCCCAAGGTCTCCCAGCTGGTGTTCTGAAAAGCCAGGATTTGAGCCCCTGTGGAATGGCTCCCAAGTCTGTGCCTTTATCAATATTGTAAAGCAAATGTAGGTTTGTTTAGGGGAGAAAGCAGAATGTGCATGCCTTTTAAAGCTACATTTTAGGTTTTTAGGCTTTGTGAACTGCATCTTTTCCTAGGAGTGTGGGGGGTGGGAGCTGGGGGGGACTTGGTTACTCTTCTGACCTTAGGGGAGTGGTGGAAAGTTCCTCCACCCTTCTGAACTCTGTGTTTGGCTGGGTGGGGAATAAAGTGAGGAACAAATGGAGGAGGGACTGAGGATGTCTTGGGAAGAAGAGACTAGGCCAGAGGAGACGCCACCTGCATATTCATGAAGGGAGTTTTCCTGTTTCCCAGTTCATTAGAGAGGGTGGAGGGATTGGGCTCCTGCACCTGCTGGAGTCAGCAGGCTAATGACGCCTGTCTCACCACCTGGGCTGCGGTTGTGCTGGAGAAATCCTCCACCGAGGAGAGTGCTGTGTCTTTGCCAAGCAGGGATCCTCTGGGACAACCAAGGAAGGAGACAAGGGGCAGGGCCCCTAGGATAATGCGGGCGCAGGGATCACAGGGGACATGGAGTCTATGGTTTGTCTTGATGAAAAGGAGATGAGGGACTTATGTTAAAATGTGAAGGGGAGAGAGCCGTATATAAACATTGCTCTATGTTATAGCAGGGAAAAACATACTGTAAAGAAATATGGACGTAAGTGAATGTATTCCCTTTCTTTACATTCTATTTTTCAAATTTTCTTAATGTTATTTTACTTTGTTAGTAATAAAAGAAAATATTTCTTCCCCTAGGAGAGTGGAGACAAAAATTTTGACTTCTGCCCAGAGCTAGTCAGGGCAGAACCCTCTGTGCGCTCCCTGAAAATGCTGTTTTCTTATGCAGTTTGCAGACAACTCTGCAGCTTGTAAAAGACTTACAGACATGATAGGTTATAGTCTTCCCAAGCTATGCAGTAGGCAGAGCAGGTATCGTTGCTCCCATTTTGCAGGGAGGAAACTGAGGCCTGGAGAAGGGAATTGATTTGCTGGAGGTCTCACAGTGTACATGTGGCTTCTCCACTGGGTGGGGTTTGGGCAAGTTGCTCACAAAGGATCTCATGAAGTCATTGCTAATAAACCATTATGTCCAAATCACATTTTTATTTCCAAATTTGGACTTGAGGTTGGGGAAGTAGCCCAGAAGCCATAGGGAGGGTGACCAAAGGAAATGGAACCCTCGGCCTGGGTGCAGATGGAAAGTGCAGAAGCCAGTCTGTACTGGCTCCCACTTGCCGGCCCTTGGGGATGAAGAGAGGGGCAGCCACAGTGCACTGCTCTGCAGAGCACATCCAGCTGGCCACTGAAGCACTGGAGACAGAGGTGAGAATACATGAAAGAGTGAAAATGGCACAAAAGGGCCCATTTGGGGTCTTTTTCTGGGGTTGAAGTTGAGACCAATCCAAGTAATTATGATATCTAGGACTGGAGGGATTCCCTCTTCCTTGTGGACCTTTGATCTTTGGTGCCAGGACCTCCCCACAGAGGGAGTCTTTTGAGAATCTAGTCCACGTCCAGTGTCAGAGGCCAAGCCAGACCTTAGCAGAGAAATTCCTAGGCTGTCCTGTTTCTCTAGTCTGCAACTCACCCAGGCAGCCTTAATATTGCAAAGGCCCCAGCCTTGCTCCTGAGATCCAATCCCTGCCTAATTTACAGGCAAATAACTGTTCTTCTGCATGCTTTCCACCATCCAATCTCTGGTCTTGGCAGCTTCCTGGACTGCTTGTTCTTTCCTGTCCTCTTTTCTGGAACTTCAGTCCTACCCCGAGCCCCCTTTCTTGGGGGATGGACACTGCATGTCCTCCCCCCCTGCATTTCCCATCCTTGGGTTGCTGCTGGGAGAATTTCTCCCTCCTGTGAGCCTGGGGCCTGACTCAGGCACTGACTGTTGGGCTGAGGCTCAGAGTTGCTGCCCAGCATCTGCAGCTGGGTCTGCCCAGCCTTTGCTGGTCAGTGCAGTCCTTGTTGGCCTCTTTCCACCATTGTCATAGCTGGGCCAGGCCAGATCTCAGGTTTTGGCAGGATGCCCTGGGAGGTTTAAACGCTTCCTTTGCCTCACTTTTCCCACCCCCAGCCAAGCTGAGTCCTGTGCATCCCAAGGGGGAAGTTCAAAGAGCTGTTGCCTGGCTGACCCACGAAGAAATGCTGCTTCTCTTACGTTTGTATCTCAGTGGTCATTCAGAGGCTCTTCATGAGGAATTCTGGTTTTCACCGTGGTCCTGAACTTCAACCTCCAGAATTCCTCCTGGACCAAAAGAGCTTAAAAAAAAAACAAAACACAGGCTTATAATCCCTCATCAGAAACCCTTGGGCCAAATGTATTTTGTAATTCAGAACTTATCATACTTTAGAAAGTTAATTTGGTGCAGATACTGTACATTATGTAAACCCTAGTGGGTTCTGGGATAGTCCCTGGTAAATCAAACACATTAATAATTCTGCAGTGAAGTGTATGAATAGTCACACTAAGCCAGATGAAGAAAGACCATAAATTGCCTCATGTCAGTTCAGGTCAGGTTTTGCCACCAAATAGCTAGGTTAAGTCACGTGCTGCTGCCACATAAGATATGAGGAAAAATCAGTTTATAAAACTTTTCAAGTAGATTATATATTGGCCATATATTCTTTACTTTTTATAAGCATCTTGGGAGCAGGAATTGTGTCTTATTCATCTTTTTTTATCCCTAATGCATAATCCAATTCTTAGCACATACTAGATATTCAATGAATACTGAATGAATGGGTGTGTCATTTTTTATCAGATCAAACCCTTTCCAGAACAAGTCATGGCTAAATCCTGGTTGGTCTTCATAGACAAGGTTATGTAGAATCTCCAACTTTCCCTGCAAATTTCCATAAAGTTTCAATGATCTACAAAGTATTTTATTTCCCTCCTAATCCATCTTCCCTGAGAAGCAAGCAGGAGTCAAGAGCAGGAAACTAATGGAGAGGTCACATGGGGAAGTAGCAGAGCTTTGGGTGGGAGCAGGCAGACCTGGGCTCTGGGCACAGGCTCGTCACGCACTGGGGGGTGGCGGCTGTTATATCTGGGCCTTGGTTTCCTCACCTGGCAGAAAAGTGCACCCCAAACTTGCCAATCATCAGAATAACCTGAGGAGCTATAAAAAAAAGTAGATTCTAATTCTGTTGGTCTAAGTAGAGTCCAGAAATCTGTACTTTAAAAAAACAACTCGCTGAAAACAGTTTGTCAGTTTTTAAAAAAAAAAATCTAAACATGCGACTACCGTATGATCCAGCAATAGCACTCTTGGGCATTATTTCCAGAAAACTGAAAACATATGTCTATGCAAAATTTGAATATAAATGTTTGTAATAGCATTATTCGTAAAGCCCCAAACTGGAAACAACCAAATATCAATCAACTGATGGATGGATAAACAAAATGTGGTATATCCGTAGAGTGGAGTATTACCTGGCCATAAAAAGAATGAAGTACTGATACCTGCCACAACATGGATGAATCTTAAAGTATTACGCCAAGAGAAAGAAGCCAGTCACAAAAGACCACATATTGTATGATTCCATTTATATGAACTGTCTAGAATAAACAAATCTATAGAGACAGAAAGTATATTATTAATTGCCTAGGGCTGGAGGTGTGAGACAGGGATAGGGGGTAAAAGCTAAAGGGTATGAGGTTTCTTTTTCTTTTTTTTTTTTAAACTGAAAAGTATCCTTTTCAATTAGTATACCATATATAACTTAAATAGCGCTCCCCCTGCAAAAGGCATTATAGCTGGAATGGTACAATCTTTTCCACCCCTTGTGGTTCTTTTTTATAATTTATTTATTATTTATTTATTAATTGTGGTTAAATATACATAACATAAAAATTATTTTAACCATTTTAAGTGAACAGTTTTTATTTAAATGCATTGACAATACTGTGTAACTTTCACCACTATTTCCAGACTATTTTCATCATTCCAAACCAAAACTCATACTCATTTAGCATGAACTCCCCATTCCTCCCTCCACTATTCTGGTAACCACTTCTGTTTTCTGTATCTAGAATTTGCTGATTCTAATATTTCACGTAAGAGAATTCATACAATATTTGTCCTTTTGTGTCTGACTTTTTTACTCAACATGATGTCTTCAAGGTTCACCCATGTTTTAGTACGTACCAGTACTTCATTTCTTTTTATGGTGGAATAATCCATTGTATGGATATTCCACATTTTATTAATCCATTTATCTGTTGATGGATATTTGAGTTGCTTCAACCTTTTGACAATTGTGACTAATGCTTTGATGAACAATTTAAAATCTTTGGGGTATATACCTAGGAGCGGAATTGCTGGGTCATATCATAATTCCATATTTAACTTTCTGAGGAACCATCAAACTGCTTTCCACAATGGCTGCACCTTTTTACATTGCCACCAACAGTGTATGAGTGTTCTTATTTCTCTGCATCCTCACCAACACTCGTTATTTTCAGTTTTTTTAAATATATATAATAGCCATCCTAGTGGTTATAAAGTGGTATCTCATTGTAGTTTTAATTTGCATTTCTTTAGTGACTAATGGTGTTGTGTATTTTATTATATACTAATTGGCCATTTGAATATCTTCTTTGGAAAAACATCTATTCAAATCCTAGGCGCATTTTTAATTGAATTGTTTGTCTTTTTGTTGTTGACTTGTATAAGTTCTTTATATATTCTGGATATTAAACCCTTATCAGATATATGGTTTCCAAATATTTTCTCCCATTCTGAAGTTTGTCTTTTACTTTTTTGAAAATGTCCTTTGATGCACCAATGCTTTTTAATTTTTATGAAATCCATTTTATCTATTTTTTTCTTTTGTTGCTTGTACTTTAGTTGTAAAATCTAAAAATCCATTGCCCACTACACGGTCCTGAAGATATTTCTTTATGTTTTTCTGTAAGGGTTTTATAGTATTAGCTGTCATATTTAGGTGTTGGTCCATTTTTTATTAACTTTTGTATATAGTGAGGGTATGGGTCCACATTCATTCTTTTGTATGTGGATTTCCAATGGTCTCAGCATCATTTGTTGAAGACATTATTCTTTCCACATTGAGTGGATTTGCTACTCTTGTCAAAAAGCAACCGGTTCGATCCCCCAGTACTTCCTAAAAACAAACAAATGAAAAAAAAAAACAAAACTCTCATTGTGGAGCGGGTGTAGCTCAGTGGTTGAGTGCCTGCTTCCCATATATGAGATCCTGGGTTCATTCCCCGGTACCTCCTGAAAAAAAAAAAAGTTAATGGGCTATAGATGTGTGGATTTAACTCTAGACTCTCAATATATTCCATTGGTTATATGTCTATCCTTATGCCAGTACCACGCTATTTAAATTACTGTAGCTTTGTAATAAGTTTTGAAATCAGGAAGTATGAATCCTACAACTTCGTTCTTTTTTTTTTTTTTCAAAATTGTTTTGACTAGTCAAGGCCTCTTGCAATTCCATATGAATTTGAGGATCAGCTTTTCCATTTCTCTAAAAAAAGGCTACTGGGATTTGATACGTATTGCATTTAATTTGTTGATCACTTTATGCAATATTGACATCTTAACAATATTAAGTCTTTCAATCTATGAACATGGGATGTCTTTCCATTATTTTGGTCTTCTTTAATTTCTTTCAGCAATGTTTTGTTTTCTGGGTAAGAATCTTTCAATTTCTTGATTAAATTTATTCCTAGGTATTTTATTCTTTTAGATTTTATTGTAAATGGAATTGTTTTCTTGAGTTCCTTCTCAGATTGTTCATTACTGGTGTATAGAAACCCAACTGACTTCTGCACATTTATCTTGTGTCCTGTAATTTTGCTGAATTGGTTTGTTAGTTTTATTAGCTTTCTTGTGGATTGTTTGAGATTTTCTATATATAGGATCATGTCATCTGCAAATAGGGATACTTTGGCTTCTTCTTTTCCAATTTGGATGCCTTTTTTTTCTTTCTCTTGTCCAATAACTCAGGCTAGAACTTCCAGTATAATGTTGAATAACAGTAGTGACAGTGGGCATCCTTGTCTTGTTCCTGATCTTAGGGGAAAGAATTCACTGTTTGAGCATTGAATGTGATATTTACTGTGGGTTTTTCATAAATACACTTTATCATTTTGAGAGACTTCCCTTAGTACTAGTTTTATGAGTGTTTTTGTCATGAAAAGCTGTTTTCTACATCAATTGAGAAGATCAGGTGGTGTTTTCCCTTCAATTTATTAATGTGGTATAGTACATCAATTGATTTTCTTATGTTGAACCATCCTTGCATTCCTGAAATAAATCCCCCTTGGTTATAGTGTATAATCGTTTTACTATATTTTTGGATTTGGTTTGTCAGTATTTTATTGAAGATTTTTGCATCTATATTCATAAAGGATAGTGCTCTGTGATTTTATTTTATTTTCGTGTGCTGTCTTTGTCTGGCTTTGGTATCAGGGTAATGCTGGCCCAATAGAACAAGTTAGGAAGTAATCCCTCCTTATCTATTTTTTTTTTTTTTTGGAAGAGTTTAAGAAGGATTGGTGTTAAATCTTTTTTTTAATGTTTGGTAATTTTCAACAGTGAGACCATCCAATCCTGGACTTTTCTTTGTTGGGAGGTTTTTACTGATTCAATCTCTTTACTTGTTATAGGTCTGTTGAGATTTTCTCTTTCTTCTTGCATCAGATTAGGTAATTTATATGTTTCTAGGAATTTGTTCATTTCATCTAGGTTTTCTAATTGTTGGCATATAATTGCTTAAAGTACCCTCTTATAATCATTTTTATTTCTGTAAGGTTGGTAGTAATGTCCCCACTTTCATTCCTGATTTTAGTTATTTGTGTCTCTCTCCTTTTCTTTGTCAGACTGGCTAGAGGTTTGTTGATTTTTTTGATCTTTTAAAAAAGCAACTTTTGGTTTTATTGATTCTTTTGTTATTCTTGTTTTCTATTTGATTTATCTCTCCTCTAATCTTTACTATTTTCCTCCTTCTACTAACTTTGGGTTTCGTTTGCTTTTCTTGTTCTAATCTTTAGGTATGAAGTTAGGTTATTGATTTGCGATCTTTCTTCTTTTTTAATATAGGCATTTGGAGATATAAATTTTCCTCTCAGCACTGCCTTTTCTCTATCCTATAAGTTTTGATATGTTGTGCTTTTCATTTTCATTTGTCTCACGATATTTCCTAGTTTCCTCTGTGATTTCTTCTTTGACCTATTGGTTAGTGCCCATTGGTTAGTGTTGTTTAATTTCCACATATTTGTAAATTTTCCAATTTTCCTTCTGCTATTGATTTCTAGCTTTATTCTAATGAGGTTCAAGAAGATATGTTGTATGATTTCAAATTTTTGAAATTTATTAAAATTTGATTTGTGGTCTAACATATGGTCTGTCCTAGAAAATGTTTCATGTGCACTTATGAATAATTTGTATTCTGTTGTTGTTGGATGGAGTGTTATATATATGTCCATTATGCATAATTGGTTAATAGTTATATGTCCATTAGGTATAATTGGTTAATAACTAATAGTTATTTTAGTGGAGGGTCTGATTTAAGTCCTCTATTTCCTTATTGATGCTCTGTTTAGATGTTCTATCCATTATTGAAAATGATGATAGAATAATAGTCTCCAGCTATTATTGTAGAATTATCTATTTCTCCTTTCAATTCCATCAATTTTTTGTTATTTTGGAGTTCTGTTGTGAGGTACATATATGTTTATAATTGTATGTGTTCTTGCTGGACTGAAACTTTTATCATTATATATTATCCTTCTTTGTCTCTTATAATCTTTTTTCACTTGAAATCAATTTTATCTGGCAATAATATAGCCACTCCAGCTCTCTTTTGATTTTTGTTTTCATGGAATATCTTTTTTCACCCTTTTATTTTCAACTTTTTTTGTGTGTCTTTGTATCTAACGTAAATCACTCATAGACAACATATAGATGGATCATGCTTTTTCATTCAATCTTCCAATCTCTGCCTTTTAATAGGGGAGGTTGCCATTGACATTTAAGGTAATAGCTGAGAAGAAAGAATTTACTTCTGTCATTTAGCTGTTTGTTTTCTGGATGTCTTGTACATTTTTTGTTCCTCAATCACTCCATTACTGCGTTTTGTGTTTTTTTTGTATTTAGTTG
>JAQZBX010016463.1:0-36449 GCA_029593785.1 Cabassous unicinctus | reverse complement strand
ACTCAAATAAGTCTTCCCTGCACATGGTCCATCAGTCCCTTCTATTCAAACCTATATGTGAGGCTGGAGTTTGTAGGTGTACTTCCAGAGACTGGAGCCTCTGGCTTGCCTATGTGCCAGCTGTGCCTGGAATCTCGGTGGAGCTGCAACTCCTACTCTACAGCTCAGTGGACTCACGCAAGTCACCTGGTGAGGAGACAATGATGGACAGCGGCCATCCCAGGGAATGGAGAGAGCCTGCAGCTGAAGGCAGGATAATACCATCCACCGTATCCATGGGATATAAGCCCACTCTCATTTGGAGGTGGAGTGGACATCACCATTCCAGTCCCCTTAGGATTGGGGGAAGAGCTATGGACTAGAGTGGACTTAATGGTATTCTGTTGTAGACATATTGTAATTCAAGCAATGGAAGAAATTATAACAGTGAGGTGGAGCCAGTGGCCACTAGATGCTATCGGGGCAGGGAGGGGAAGAGCAGTTGTAATACAGGGGTTTTTTCAGGACTTGGGGGTTGCCCTGAGTGATGTTGCGGCGATGGATATAGGCCATTTTACATCAGCATATACCATGCAGAACTGTGTGGGAGAGAGTGTGGTCTATGATATGAACTGTGGTCTATGCTTAGTGGCAAAGCCCCAGGATGTGTATATCCATTGCAGGTGATGTGCCACACTAATGAAAGATGGTTATGTGGGATGTTGTGGGAGGTGTGGGAGGTGGGGAACATGGGAATCCCTGTGGTTTTTGTGTGGCATTTGTGTAATCTAAGCATCTTTTAAAATATATATATAAAAAATAACATTTACATAAACAAATGCACATATATGCATATATATTTACATATCATTTTACAAATATTGGTTTGTATTGTGAAAAATTTGATTTTTACCCACAATAAAAAAAAAGCAGGCATACCCCAAATTGTGTCTCCTATGCTTGCTTCACCTGTTTTTCCAGCTCTTTATCTCCCTATACTTGCTCCTTCCCCGTTACCTTCCTGAGTGCTTTCTTCACATCCTTGTTCCTTAGGGTGTATATCAGGGGGTTGAGGGTGGGTGCAAGGATTGTGTAGCGTATCGCTAGTGCTTTGCTCTGGTCCTGGGAATAGCTATCCTTTGGTTGTAGATACAAAAACATAATGGTCCCATAGAAGAGTGAGACCACCATCAGGTGGGAGGCACAGATCCCAAAGGCTTTTTTCCTTCCCTCTGCGGAGCACATTTTCACTACTGCACTGGCAATGCTCCCATAAGAGGCCAGAATGATGGAGACAGGCAAGCCTAGGATGATTAGTCTGGTGATAAACATCTTGGACTCTGTTGGGCCAGTATCCACACAGGAGAGTTTAACAATGATCAGCAACTCACAGTGGAAGTGGTCCACACGCCGGTTTCCACATCGAGGCAGCACCATGGCCATTGAGCACTGTAGGAAGGAATTGGCAAATCCAGAGGACCAGGAAGCTGCTGCCAGAAGGTGGCACAGCCTGGGGTGCATGATTGAGGCATAGCGCAGAGGCCAGCAAACTGCCACGTAGCGGTCAATGGCCATCACTGCCAGGAGCACACACTCGGTGGAACCAAGTGCCAAGGTCACCCAGTACTGAACCATGCAGCCAGTGTAGCTGATCTTCTTGCTGCCTCCCCACATGTTCACCAGCATCTGGGGCACAATGCTGGTGGTGAAACAGAGATCAACCACAGAGAGGTTTCTGAGGAAGAAATACATGGGTGTGTGGAGTCCAGCATCCAGAATAGAGAGTAGGATGATGGCTACGTTACCCACAAGGGTTATGGTATAAAATATCAGGACAAAGAGGGAGAGGATCAGCTCAAGTCAGGGCTCTCAGAGAAGCCCACTAAGATGAAATCCCCACCTGTGCTCTCATTGGTTGTTTCCATCTCCTTGTCACCACCTATCACTGAAGGAGCTCCTACAACATCTGGAGTGGGATGTACGGGTAAAATCTGGGTAATTAGCATATGCAAAGAATTTACTAGACAAACATAACCCCATAGTACGTGACCAAAATTCTACTTTATTTTTTATTCTTCCTGTACTTTCAAGCTTGTTTCCCCCTGCCATTGAAAGAAAATTCCAGCAGGCTCATTACTATCATCTCCAGATGGCCCAAGCCAGGTCAATGAAGAATCTGCTGGTGTCTATACTATTTGTTGCAAACTATTTCACGTTCCTCTTGGAAATAAGCTTGGCATATACTATAAATCTGAATTATATGAATGTGGTAAAGGCATGGTGAATAATATGAACGTGGCAAACACAGACGCGTGGAGAAGAGAACTCAATTTTTCATTTCCTTTGACAACCTTAGCCTTTCAATATTACAATAACCTGCTGTGATAAAAATATCTGGCAGTCACTTTTTACTTTTTTATATTATAGTTGGCCTCACAATGACACCAGAAAGTAGTTAGAGAAGATATTAACATCCTCATATTATAACTGAGGAAATGATTAAGTGGCTTATATTATGTCAAATAGCATATAAGTGGTAGAGAATCCAGGTCATCTAGCTATAATTCCCTTCTGTTTTTTTCCACACAATATCTTCCATACGAGAACTGTTCACATTCTCTACTGGGAGAATAAAGAGATAAGAGAAAAATGTTAGTGGTGAAGGGAAAAGGATTAATTGGAATAAAAGGAGTTAATCCATCAGGGAGTTGGGAGAGACTGCTGAAATTGGATAAAACAAAGACTCTATGGTTCTAAATTTGAAATAATCAATGATGGGTGAGTTTACTTAATATTTCTTGTTTGGATTAATAACTCAGAGAACTTTGAGAATGTTGTGATGTAGATTCTAGAATATTGGACATAAAATAAGAATAAGTCCTCATTCAACTATTACTATTTATCACTAGATAAATAATAATTAAGGTAGTACTAGATATAATGCTAATATTTCTCAAGAGCACTGTAAATGCTTAACAATACGAAAAATGATTTACATGCTTTGCCTCATTTTATATTCATCCATAGTCTCTGAGATTGTTACTATCACTGCTCCATTTTACAGAGTAGAAATGTAAAGATAATGCAGACATAGGTCTAAAGCCAAAGGCCACAACCCCATTATTTGGTAAAAGTAGGACTCAAAGTTGGAATTTGCTGATCCCAAAGCTCATGAGCTCCAAACTACCAAACACATTGTCTGTTGACAAATAAGATACTATTTTAAGGAGCTCTGCATATTATACCTTTGTAATTTATCTCCAAGTTCCTGCAGCAAAGCAAGCACTCTGTAAATGTTTGCTGAGTGAAAAGAGGTGGAGTTGCCAGAGATGTTGTCAACAAAACCACTGCCAACCCGGATAAGTCAGGATTTTGGAAAGAGAAGAGGAAAATTCAAGTGTTCATCTACAAGGTCATTTTAAATACTGAAATGTCTTCTTAAATTTAAAAAAAACTTCCCTGGAACTTTGAAAGCATTAACAACCCATTTCATGCCAATGTAGGGTCTGAATTGGGCACTTATGAGCAAAACTGTATCTCGTCTTTTCAGATATTTCCAGATAACATGTAGCAACTACAGATTCAAAGCAAAGGGACACAACTCACCCTTGTCATGTTCTTTCTCATCCTTTTAAAGTCCTAATATGGGGCAAGAGATGTGAAATTTGGGGGGAGAGAATAAGGGAAGTTACTGTATGGGCTTTTCAAGACACATGGTTCTCTTCACTGCCTAAGCAGCCCAGACCTACAACCATGTGTTCTCCTTGCCAAAAGTACTTATCAAACTTTCAAACTATAAAACTTATCTTCCACAACAGCAAATTAGGACCAGGAAAATGAACTGGGATTCAACAAAACTGCCGAGGCCTTCCTTTGCTTCCTATTACTCTTCCTGTTTCAGCCCACAGATTATTTATCCTACTCAAATAGTAACTTTGTCCTCTTCTCTAATTTTTCCCTTCAAATGTAGAACAAAGCATCACGCTATAGTCTTATGAAAAAAGATATGCAATTGATTACAGGGAAATTTATATCTACTACACCCGGAAATATATAAGCTAAATCAATTTCTGGCACCTCTCAACTGAGAATCTGTCCACTGTGCCCAAAGAACCAGAAGACTATGCCTAACCAAATGGTGGGGAGTTCTTTCAGTCAGTCCAAAAGACCAAGTTTATTATTGCAGAAAGCTTTTAGAGTAAGTGCCCTGGGATCTTTGAAAAGGGTAACCTTATGAGTCAAATCCACAAGCAACTGTTAATTTGTTTACTCTGCAGCAACATCTCTGAAAAAGTGTCCCAAAGTGATCAATTAGTGCAGAAAAGTGAAGGACCGTGGAGAGAAGTGGTAAGTAGCAAGGGGGATGAAGTAGCTAAGGCACTAATGATTTTCTTCACATTTCTCCTGAACTTTAAAATTTTTCAGGTGAATGAACATTTTATTAAATGCTTAGTAGTATTTAAAAGGTCATCAATAGTATTTAAATAGTCATCAAAGCCCAAATAGAAGGAAGAGTAACCTCTGTTGGGAAACAGAAAAGTAAAAACCAAAAATAAAAGAAGTCGTACTCCTTATATGGAATAGATTTCAGGGTTTTTTTGTATATAATAATAATAATAATAATAATAATAATAAGTATCATGGTATTTATAGTGGTGATTCTTGGCTGAATTTACCCAAAGATAGGTTGAAGGGGAAAGATCACTAAAATAAAACTCAATTGCAAAATTTCTGTTATGTCATTTAATCCACACATTGACTATTAGCATACTCTTATTCTCATTTATTCTCATACAACTAGTTCCACTGGATTAAGAATTGGGAGATAATATTCACTATCCATGCAAACACCTAGGTTAAAAAAATAATCTGACCTCAGTCAATTAAGTATATATTTTCAGTTTAAAAAATAAAAATCTGAGCTAAACATAGTCTTAACATATGGTACAATTATCATGCTACTTGGTATTTACTGAAAACTTAGGTACACACAAAAACCAAAGGAGGAAATACTAAACAAAATACAGTTGCTGGTTTTTTTTGAAAGATTTATTTTATTTATCCCACCCCCTGTGCTGCTTGTGCTCACTGTATCCATTTTTCTGTGCATTTTTCTGTGTCTACTTGTCTCCCTTTGTTGCATCACCATGCCACACCACCTCACTGTGCCATGAGGGCTGGCTTTCCTTTACCAGGAGGCCCCGTGACTCGAACCCGGGGATCCCAGGGCCTCCCATACAGTACACGGGAGCCGAAACACTTGAGCCACATCCACTTCCCCAAATTAGAGTTTTTTATGGCTAAGGTATTTCAAAGTGAGTCAGGAGGTCATTCCATAGGTTATCCTTCGGTAGCTGTCAACCAGATATAACTGCCACAGTAAACAGAGCCTCAAACAAAAGTGATCCTAAGGGCCTCAGGAACATCTGGCCACCTTAGGCAAGCCACACGGCCACATGAATTCAACAACCCCTCAGCGGGGTCTAACTGTAAATATATGAAAAACTATTTCCCCAGTATAACATAGTTATACTCATTTATAAATCCCCTAATTATGATTCTTCTACTTCTTTTATTTGAACCTATAATTTTTAATTTACCTGTTAAGTATATTTCTCAAAGACTTAAAGACTTCAGATTGTTCCTATGCCAGTTAAGCCCTGAAACACAACAGATGTGGCCAGCTCTCCAGTTCTTTGGGCCCGCCCTAGACAACTAATAAAATGATGACAATGGACCAGACCCATACCAAAAGGAAGGAGTATCTTTGACTGCAAGCAAAACAATTCTAATCCTCTATGCCACAATATCTATATCCCTTTTTTAGGCTGCAGCAGAGTGGACATTATACCAAATCCCTCAAGACAGAGGAATGAGCAAAAATAAGTGGGGAGTATAACCACTGACTCATGCAGATTTACTGTTACTGTAGTTATTATCTTATGTTAACTGAGTAACTTATCACATTGATATAAAAAATAAAGTTATACATTTTTTTAAATAAATGAGCTATCAATCCATGCAATCATCGATGAATCTTAAATGCATACTGCTAAGTGAAAGAAGCTGATTCATTTTAAATTCCAAAAGCAGGTTTTACCTTGAAAATGAAGTCTTCTCATGGAATCTTTAGATGCAACAAAAAGTCTTGGTATGGCATCCACCACCTAGCTACTTTGGAGACTGGTACTTGGATTTGAGAGTTCAAATCCTAATAAGAATAGTACAGGTTTTGAGAATCCTGTTGTCACTGTTGATTAGCAACAAAGGACTTGTAAAAGGCAGACAGAAGACACTGATGCCCTGTAAGGTAAAATTTTTCAATGCAAATAACAAGAGCAAAATGAAGAAATAATTGCCTAAATAAATGAAAATAAAATCTATCACAAGGCAAAACCTCAGAGTTTGTGAGGTTTTACTCTTTGAGGAGGATTTTTGAGTGTGCTTGTTCTTGTGCAATACTTGGAATTTCTTTCACGCCTGTACAAGAGAACCAGACATAGTCCAGACCATGGAGAACACAAAGAGAAGATCCAAATAACTATGTTTCTTTAAAAATCAACATTATTCTCAGCTAATAAATAATACCTCATAGCTCAATAAGATAATTTTTATAGCTACACTATTTTGTAAGTCTAGGATGTTAATAAGTATGTTGATTGTCCAAAAGAAGAGAAAAGAAGGAAAAAAAGAATAGATTCTTTGGTTTGATCCATTCTCAGCAGAAGTTGCTGGGACTGATGGTAATGGTCTGGAATACATCAAGGAAGCATGTTGCTCAGACAGAAAGTCCCTGTACCACTTGAGAAATTTATATCAATGCCACTTTACACTCAAAATCATCCAGAACATTTATAAATCCAAAATATGTATATACTCACACTTAGTCTCTGGGGTTCATCTAAAAATATAATTATATTAGCAAAAGTCAAATGGGTTCAGTTCTTCTCTGTGAACTTCTATAAGTAAGAATTAATGAGATATTGGTATAGATAACAATAAGTAATAAGTTGCCCTCTGTATTAGTCAGTCAAAGGGGTGCTGATGCAAAGTACCAGAAATCTGTTAGCTTTTATAAAGGGCATTTATTTGGGGGTAAAAGTTTATAATTATAAGGCCCTAAAGAGTCCAACTCAAGGCTGCTTTCTTGCCAAAGTCTGTTGCCACATGTTGAAGCAAGATGGCGGCGATCTGTGCCTGGTCTCTTGGGCCTTCTCAGCTGCTCAGCTGTACTGTTCTCTTTGGCTGTAAACTATCAGGCAAATGGTTCGTCTCTCTTCCCAGGGCTTTAGTTGTTTGAGCCTTCTCCTTTCTGTCACACAGCAGGACCAAATGACCAAGTTTTCTCCTCTTCCATGTCTTCTTCCATGTGTCTTCTTGAGTGAATGTCCATTTCTATCCACCCACCAAAGGGCAGGGACTCAACTCTGAGTCACACCCTACTGACATGGTCAAATCAAAGCCCTAAACTTAACAGGTAATATAATCAAGTTGTGTCAGCTGAATCTAATGCATTCAAAGGGTATCACACCCAGAGGAACAGACCAGTTTACAAACATAGTTTGATATTCATAGTTTGAGATTCATAAATAATCTCAAACTGCCACACTCTCCAAAACCAGTATAAATGTAAGAAAATCACATCACTTATAATCATTATATTGGTGATATTATTAGACAGGAAATATGGGAAAATCTGAAGAAAAATACCTAAAATTGAATTAAAAATTGTCAGAAATAATGGATAGTCTTCTGCTTCTATCTATGATGGAGTAATATTAGAAGGAAAACACTCCCAGAAACGATAAAAACAAAACATACACACACAAAAATATTTGAGTGAATTGTTGATGACTAATTTGAAAGGCCAAGATCATGGAGTGGAAGGAAAACACAGCAGTAGTCTAGTAATCTATCAGCAATCTACCCTATGAAAATGATGCCAATCATTGACATAAGACAAGAGACTGATAGACAGAGGGTCTCCTCCAAAGGGCAGAGAAGCCAAGAGAACCTCCACTAACCTTAATACAGCCAGAGAGATAAAACTTGAGATAAAACTTGAGGTCAGTCTCCTAAGACATACAGGACTTGAAGACCAAATTTCCAGATATTAGGTAGTCCAGAGAAGTAATCCTGAAATATTCCCCTTAAGACATGGCCATATTCTTACAGAGTATAGGAAAAGAGACTAAAGAGCTAAGTAGAGAGACAATGAACATTTCAGGAAAATGTTTGCCAGTCCCATGGTACTCAGGAGTCAAATTTTGAGGTTGGCATTCATTAAGAAGGGGCTTTAAAAAAACAGAGGCTCTTATTGGTCCCTTGGAAGGCTACAACATGAGAAATGGTTGAATCAGAGGTAGACAGCTCTTGTAAAATGTCCACCAAGTCCCATTTATCTATTTTTTCTTTATTTGTGGTTTTGGTGCCATCTAAGAAACTATTGCCTTATCCAAGGTCATTAAAATTTTATACTTTTAGCTGTTATATTTAGGGCTATGATCAATTTTGAGTGAATTTTTGTATGTGGTCTGAGGTAGGAGTCCAACTGCATTCTTTTTCATGTGGATATCCAGTATCTCAGCAATATTTGTTGAGAAATCTCTTTCCACCACTAAATTGTGCTGGCACCCTTGTCAAAAATCACTTGATCATAAATGTATGGTTTTATTTCTGGACTCTCAATTCTATACCAATGATCTATAGATCTATCCTTAAGTAGGTACCACACTGTCTTGATTACTATGGCTTTTTAGTAAATTTTGAAATTAGGAAGAGTGAGCTCTCCAACTTTATTGTTTTTTATAGATTGTTTTGGCAATTATGAGTTCTTGAATTTCCACAGGAATTTTAGTAAAATCTTTTCATTTTACAAAGAATCCAGATAGAATTCTGATGTAGATTGCATTGAATCAGTAGATCAATTTTAGGAGTATTGCCATGTTAACAACATTAAGTCTTCCCCTCCATCAATATGGATGTCTTTCCACTGTGAAGGTATTCTTTAAATTTTTTCAACAAAGGTTTGTATTTTTAAATACAAATTTTATAATTCTTTTGTTAAATATATTCCCAAGTATGAAATCCTTTTTTATGTAAATGAAATTATTTTCTTAATGTTTGGGCTATTCATTGTTACTGTAGCAGTTTGATATTGTTTATGAATTCCAAAAATAGATATTGGATTATGTCTGTAAACTTGTCAGTCTGAGGTTTCACTTTTACTTGATTAAATTATGATTAAGGCTTTGATTGGGTCACATCAGTAGGGCATTGAGTCCCCACCCCTTGGTGGGTGGGGATTCACAGTGAAAAAACATGGCAAAGGACAGAGTTGAGAGTTTTTGGATGCTGGAACCCTGGGAAGTAAACACACAGGAGAAGAACACAGAGGAATAGAGACAGCTCCTTAGACATGGCAGAAGCCCTGGGGAGAGAGACAAGCCATTCACCTGATAGTTTGCAGCTGCAGAGACCAGAGCACTGAGCAGCTGAGCCCAGAGAGAAATGACTCCCGGGAGAGGGATGAAACTTATCCCAGCCTACAGCTGATATTGGAAGAAACTAGGACCACAGAGCCTTCAGAAGAAGAGGGAGGCTTAACCCTTGCAGGCATCGGCAGCCATCTTGCTCCAATAAGTAGCAACAGTCTTTGGTAAGGGAAGTAATTTATGCTTCATAGCCTGGTAATTGTAAGCTTCTAACCCAAATAAATACCCTTTATAAATGCCAACAGTATTTTGCATCAGCACCCCTTTGTCTGACTAATACACTTAGTGTATAGAAGTACAATAAGTTTTTTTTTTAATGTTTTATTGTGGTAATAGATATACAACTCAAAATTTCCCACTGTAATCACTTACAAGTGTATAATTCAGTATGGCTGATTTTTATATTACTCATTTATTCTGGAAACTTGCTGAACTCATTTATTATGAGACTTGTTGATTTCTTAGGATTTTCTATATAACAGATCAAGTCATCTGTAAATAGAGATAGTTTTTCTACTTCCTTTCCAATTTGGATTCCTTTAACTTCTTCTTATTGCCTAATTTCCCTGGCTAGGACCTCCAGCATAATGTTGAAAAGAAATTGTGAGAGCAGATAACTTGTATTGTTTCAGATCTTAAGCGGAAAGCTTTCAGTCTTTCACCATTAACTCACATACTAGTGTTCAGGTTTTTTACAGATGTCCTTTATCAGATTGAGTAAATTCCCTTCTATTCCTAGTTTGTTTGCTTTTTTAGGGTTTTGTCATGAAAAGGCATTGAATTTTATCAAATGCTTTTTCTGCATCTATTTATATTATTATGTGTATTTTCCCTCCACTAGTCATGATTCAATTCCATATCTTATTAATTTATGGTGATATGCCCACACTGTCTTCCCAAAAGAGGATTTGTGAATACTATCTGAGAACATATATCATTATCCAGAAATTTTAAAATATTTTCTTGAAAAACTGTTCACATTCAATAGGAAAAAATAATAGAAAGCATGTGAAGAAACAGGCCCAGGAAGAAAAAGAGACAATAAAATATGATACTCACAAGACCTATTTGTTATCAGATAGGAACTTTAAAATAACTGTGATTAATATGTTCAACAAAATAAATGACAAGATAGAAAATAGAGAACTTCACTAGAAAAGTAAAACACATAAAAATAATGAAATGAAAATTCTAACATTGAAAATGCAGTAAGGCAGCAGATATGGTTCAAGCAGTCGAGTACCCACCCCCCACACGGGAGGTCCTGGGTTCAGTTCCCGGTGCCTCCAGAAAAAAAACAAAAGCAAACAACAAGCAAAACAAATTATAAAACCAACTCAGGGAAGCCAATGTGACTCAGTGGTTGAGCGCTGGCTCCCCACATATGAAGTCCCTGGTTCAATCCCTGGCCCCCAGTACCTCAAAAAAAGAAAAAAACACAGTAATTAAAAATAAGAGATCAATAGTAGATAAATTTAAAAACAAACTGAAAAAAGTAGATGAGAGTCCAGTAGACCAGAATACTGGTAGTTAGAAAATACTGAGTCAGATATGTGGAAGGCAAAATGGATGGAAAATTCAGAAAAGATGATAATATACAGAAAAATAGAAGGCAGGGAATGGAGCAGAATCAAATTTGAAGAGTTAATGGCAACAAGTTTTCCAGAATTAATAAAAACACATCAAACTCCAGAAAGGAAAGTTCATTTAAATCACAATCAGGGTATGTACAAAGAAAATCAATAAAAGGATTTCATGGAAAACTGTAGAAAAAGAAAATCAAAGAGACAGCTCATACAGCAGCCAGAGAAACAGACACACTATCACAAAACGAACAACCATAAAAATAACAGCAAATTCTCAAAAGAAAAAATTGTAAATCATAAGAAAATGTAATAGCATCTCTAAAGGGCTGAGTACTAAGTTGTGGCAGTCTTACACTTACACTCCAACAACTAGAAATATCCAAATAAATTGTAAAATTACATTAAGACACAAGAGATCTGTGGAAGGAATGAAGTTCGGATTGATTGGAATTCCAGAAATGCAAGCACCTCATGAGGTCAGCTCATGATTCCTGAACATTTGCTATCCTGGGGATATTTGCTAATAATTCCTGGGATGAACTGGGGGAAAGAAAAAACCAGCAGGGTTTGGTGGAAGCGTGTGGCTGAGAAGGCAGATTGGAAACTTGAAAAGCTGCACAAATGAGCAATTTTCCAGAGGAGATATTATTAAACTCTGGAACTATAGGTGGGAGCCCAAGAAGGTAGACCAATTATTTATTTTTATATTATTTTTTATTAGAGAAATGTAGGTTTACAGAAAAATCATGCATAAAATACCTGAAATAGAGTTCTCATATACCACCCTATTATTAACATTTTGCATTAGTGTGGTACATTTGTTACAATTCATGAAAGAATATTTCTATAATTGTACTATCAACTATACTCCATAATACACAATGGGCTTACTGTTTGTTTTGTACAGTCATTTGTTGTCATTTTTAAATTTTTATTCTAGTAACATATGTACAACTTAAATTTCCCCTTAAGCTACATTATAATACATAATTCAGTGCTGTTAATCACATTCAAAATGTGCTACCCATCACCACCATCCATTAATAAAATTTTACAATAAACCCACACTGAAACTCTGTACAATTTAAACATTAACTTCCCATTTTCTAACCCTCAACCCAGCTTTTGGTAACCTATATTCTAGATTCTTTTTCTAATTCAGGGGTTCTTAACATTTTTTGTTCCACGGACCCCTTTGCCAGTCCAGTGAAATGCATACTACTGTAATTTTTTATTACATACATTCATAAATGAAAGAAATGCTGGATTTCAGTTAGAGGTCAGAGAAAATTAAGATAATTTAATTTTTCTCAATTCAAGCTCACAGACCCCTGAACTCTTTCCACAGACCCTTTGGTCTGTTCTAATTATTTCATATCTGTGAGATCAAACAGTATTTGTCCTTTTGTATCTGGCTTTTTTACTCAATATGAAGTCTTCAAGTTTCATCCATGCTGTTGCATGTATCAGTAATATCAAACTGCCACAGCGCAAATGCAAAATGGTGCATCCTCCCAAAGTTGATGGGAAACAGCATTCTTCCTTGAGTTCTTTTATGCTGTTGTTTAACTCTAGGGAGAGATTGTGGTAGACCTGCTGAGTTTGGTATAAACTGCCATAAAAGCCAACGGATTTCTGGTACTTTGTATCAGAAACCCTTTGACAGACTAATACAAATACGTTGGAATATATACCTGGAAGTGAGATTGTCAGGTCATATGGTAATTCTATACTTAGCTTTCTGAAACGCACCAAAACTTCTTCCACAGTAGCTGCACCATTTTGCATTCCCACTGTAGCAGTCTGATATTATTGATGAATTCCAAAAAGAAATATTATGTTTGTAAACTGGTGTGTTCCTCTGAGAATGATACACTTTGATTTTTTAAATTCAGAGGATTCATTTTTACTTTATTAAATTAAGATTAGGGCTTTGATTCAGCCACATCATAGGATGCTGAGTCCCCACCCCCTTGGTGGGTGGACACTCACACAGAAAATGACATGACAAAGGAGAGAGCTTAGTTTTGATGCTAGATCCCCAAGCCATTTGCCTGATAGTTTACAGCTGGGCTTGTTGAGAGAACAGAGCAGCTGAGCCCAGAAGGAGATGAACCTCTGGAAGAGAGATGAGCCTTATGCCAGCCTATAGCTGAGATCATAAGAAGCTGGGACCATGGAGCCTTAACAGGTGTTTTTTTTAATAGTAGCCATTCAAGTGAATGTGAAATGTATATCACTGATATTTTAATTTACATTTCCCTAATAGCTACTGATTTTGAGCAATGTGCTTTTCATCCATTTTTATATCTTCTTCGGAGAAATGTCCACTTAAGTCTTTTGCCCATTTTTAAATGGGTTTTTTGCTTTTTATTGTTGAATTGTTGGATTTCTTTATGTATTCTGGATATTAAACCCTTATAGAATATGTCTTTTCCAAATATACTCTTTCATTGAGGAGGTTATCTTTTCACTTTCCTTTGATGTCTGAATGTTTTTAAATTTTTTTTTCATATATATTTTAAAAGATGCTTAGATTACATAGATGTTACACAAAAATTACAGGGATTCCCATAATCTCCACCTCCCATACATCCCATAACATCTCACATAAACCTCTTTCATTAGTATGGCACATCACCTGCAATGGATATACACATCCTGGGGCTTTGCCACTAAGCATAGACCACAGTTCACATCTTAGGCCACACTCTCTCCCACACAGTTCTGCATGGTATATGCTGATGTAAAATGGCCTATATCTGTCACCACAATGTCACTCAGGACAACCCCCAAGTCCTGAAAAAACCCCTGTATTACAACTGCCATTCCCCTCGCCACCCCGAAAGCATCTAGTGGCCACTGGCTTCACCTCACTGTTAAAATTTCTTCCATTGCTTGAATCACAATATGTTTACAACAGAATACCATTAAGTCCACTCTAGTCCATAGCTCTTCCCCCAATCCTGAAGGGACTGGAATGGTGATGTCCACTCCACCTCCAAGTAAGAGAGGGTTTATATCCCATGGTTACGGTGGATGGGATTATCCTGCCTGCAGCTGCAGGCTCTCTCCATTCCCTGGGATGGCCGTTGTCCATCATTGTCTCCTCACCAGGTGACTTGGGTGAGTCCATTGAGCTGTAGAGTAGGAGTTGCAGCTCCACTGAGGTTCCAGGCACAGCTGGCACATAGGCAGGCCAGAGGCTCCAGTCTCTGGAAGTACACCTACAAACTCCAGCCTCACATATAGGTTTGAATAGAAGGGACTGATGGACCATGTGCAGGGAAGACTTATTTTGAGTCCAACTCTGTCACTCTCAGGAGCACAGATTCCAAAGTAGAACCCACTGATAAGGCATCAATATCTGGGGCTATCCCCCCTTATATAGGATCTGGGTGTCTCCAGACCCTCAGGAGTCCCTCTGTGTCGGGTGATATCCATTTTAGTGTTCTATGAGATCCTACTGAGGTGTGCATAAGCGTTACCTCTGGGATGATGACCTCCCGACTCTCTTTGAAGTCTCTTAGCCACATGAACTCATTTGTCTTTACATTTTGCCCCTTTTATTCAAGGTTTTTGTTTTGTTTTGTTTATTTTCAGTCGTGTTTCCAGTTGGCACTTGGAACTAGTCCCTCGTTGTCAGGGAGGCTCATCCCCGGGAGTCATGTTCCACGTTGGGGAGAAGGTAATACATTCATATGCTGAGTTTGCCTTAGAGAGAGGCCACATTTGAGCAACAAGGAGGCTCTCAGGTGGTAACCCTTAGGCACCCCATAACAGTAGGCCAAGTTTCAATTACAAGGGCATAGACTCATAAGGCTAGTCCTCAATAACAAGAACCCATCATTGGGCCATCCTCTTTTGCCAGACACTGCCCCTGCACTCGGGGGACTGTTGCTGCTCCTTTGGAGAATGTGACAGAGCTCTCTAGACTGGGAATTCAGTATTCCCTCATTTATTGAGTGATTGTCTATCCACCATGACCATGCCCCATCCCTCAATCATTTGAAAAATTTTATATAATTTTCATGTGTATTCAGATGAACTTACTCCCATGAATCCCCCATCCCAGACACCCCCCACTGATGATCCTCTGCAGCCCTCATTGTAACCCTTCTGTGACCCAAAACTTCCTTGAACATGAAGCCCATATAATAACCAAATACAATAAATAGGAAAATGAAATAATAGTGATAAGCTTAAATGCAAGAGATAAAATACAAGGAAATTCAGAAAAAAAGAACAAAATATAAAATATAATTAACAAATTGGGACATTCAAAAAAAGAAAATGAGAAAAAACAAAAAAAATTATTTTTAATTATTATTTTTTTTCTCATTTTATCACTGCATTATCGGATGTCCAGTTTGTACCGTGAGACCTTCCCCCTCTCATTCCCCAGTATCTCCCAAATTTTCATTTAGTTTTCAAAGAAGTTTTAGGTCATAGCAAAGTCACACACGGAATACTAGAGATTCCCATATACACAAACCCCCTCCCCCTTCCCCACCCCATATTAAAACTTTTTTTGTGTGCGTGGATGGTAGCATTTTTATAACTGTTATACAGATAGTGAAACATAGTTACTAAACATTGTCAATGGTTTACAGTATAGTTTACATTTTAAACAGTACAGTTTAATATTTTTTGATGATATTTACCATGTCCTCTGTCCATTACTGTAAGGTAATGAAGAACATTTCCCATGACCACTAAATACCCCATTTGATCTTTTCTGTTCCTTCCTCACCACCCCCTGGGGGATATGAGACTCCCCTGTCTTGGTTCATGGGATGACAAGATTCATAGTTACATGCCCTGGGTATTGTAACCTGCCCTTCATTATCTACCCACCTGTTAACCCTGCACCACAAAACCCAGTAATAGCACTACCCACCTGTCCTATCCTTCAATATGTAGCTATACTCTATGACTTTACCATAGATTATGTCCATATGGGTAATGGCTTGCAACCTACCCTTCTCTCTCTCTCCCTTGTTAACCTATCTTTCAGACAGTGGTTCTCAGAGACTGTTAATTTTCCTCAATTCAAATCAATGAGGTCATAAACTGTTCATCCTTCAATGCCTGACTTGCTTCACTCAACATAAGGTCTTCAAGATTCATCCATGTTATTCCATGTGTTAGCACTTTATTCCTTCTAACAGCTGAGTAATATTCCATTGTATGTATGTGCCACATTTTGCTTATCCATTCATCTGTTGATGGGCACCAGGGCTGATTCCAAATTTTGGCAATTGTGAACATTGCCGCTATGAACACTGGTGTGCATATATCTGTTTCTGTCTTTGCTTTCAATTCTTCTGGGTATATACCCAGTAGTGGAATTGCTGGATCATATGGAAGATCTATTGTTAGTTTTCTGAGGAAACGCCAACTGTCCTCCACAGTGGTTGGACCATTCCACAATCCCACCAGCAGTGGATGAGGGTTCCTATTCCTCCACATCCTCTCCAACACTTATATGCTGCTGTTTTTTTAAAAGCTGCCATTCTGATGGGTGTAAGATGGTATCTCATTGTGGTTTTGATTTGCATTTCCCTAATAGCTAGCGATGTTGAGCATTATTTCATGTGCTTTTTAGACATTTGTATTTCTTCCTTGGAGAAGTGTCTTTTCAGGTCACTTGCCCATTTTTTTAATGGGTTGTTTCTCTTTTTATTTTTAACGTGTAGGATTTCTTGATATACGCAGGATATTATGCTTCTATCAGATATATGGTTGCCAAATATTTTCTCCCATTGGGGAGGCTGCCTTTTTATTTTCTTAATAACATCCTTTGAGGTGCAGAAGTTTTTAATTTTGATGAGATCCTATTTATCTATTTTTTCTCTTGCTGCTCATGCTTTGGCTGTGAAGTTCATGAAATCATTTCCTATTACAAGGTCCTGTAGATGCTTCCCTACATTATCTTCCAAGGTCTTTATGGTTATGGCTCTTATATTTAGATCTTTGATGCATCTTGAGTTGATTTTTGTACAAGGTGTGAGATGGTATTCTTCTCTCATTCTTTTGGATATGGATATCCAGTTCTCCAAGCACCACTTGTTAAAGAGGCCATTCTCTCCCAACTGAGTGGACTTCATGGCCTTGTCGAATATCAGATGACTGTATATGCGAGGATCTATATCACAACGCTCAATTCGGTTCCATTGGTCAGTAAGTCTATCCTTGTGCCAATACCATGCAGTTTTGATCACTGTAGCTTTGTAATATGTTTTAAAGTCAGGTAATGTGATACCTCCAACTTCATTTTTCTTTTTCAATATGTCTTTGGCAATTCGGGGCCTCTTACCTCTCCAAATATATTTTGTGGCTGGTTTTTCCAGTTCCTTAAAAAATACAGTGTTGATTTTTATTGGGATTGCATTAAATCTGTAGATTAGTTTGGGTAGGATAGACATCTTGATGATGTTTAGTCTTCCTATCCATGAACAGGGAATATTTTTCCATTTATTTAAGTCTTCTTTGATTTCCATTAACAGTGTTGTGTAGTTTTCTGTATATAAGTCCTTTACATCTTTCGTTAAATTTATTCCTAGGTATTTGATTCTTTTAGTTACTATTGTAAATGGTATTTTTTCTTGATTTCCTCCTCAGATTGCTCATTATTGGTGTACAGAAATGCTACTGATTTTTGAGCATTGATCTTGTAGCCTGCAACATTACTGAACCCCTTTATAAGTTCTAGAAGCTTTGTTGTAGATTTCTCAGGGCTTTCCATGTATAAGATTGTGTCGTCTGCAAATAATGAAATTTTTATTTCTTTCTTTCCTTCTTGATGCCTTTTATGTCCTTTTCTTGCCTCAGTGCTCATGCAAGTACTTCTAAGACAATGTTAAATAGGAGTGGTGATAGTGGGCACCCTTGTCTTGTTTCCGATCTCAGAGGGAAGGCTTTTAGGATTTCACCATTGAAAATGATGTTAGCTTTGGGTTTTTCATATATACCCTTTATTATATTCAGAAAGTTTCCTTCTATTCCTATATTTTGTAGTGTTTTTATCAGGAAAGAGTGCTGTATTTTGTTGAATGCTATTTCTGCATCTATAGAGATGATCATGTGATTTTTTCTTTCAATCTGTTTATGTGGTGTATTACATTGATTGATTTTCTTATATTGAACCAACCTTGCATGCCCGGGCTGAAAGCCATTTGTTCACGGTGTATAATCTTTTTGATATGTTCTTGAATGAGATTAGCAAGTATTCTGTTCAGGATTTTAGCATCTAGGTTCATTAGAGTAATTGGTCTGTAATTTTCCTTTCTTATGGTATCTTTGTTTGGTTTTGTTATTAGGGTAATGTTACCATCGTAGCATGAGTTAGGTAATATTCCTTCTGCTTCTATCTTTTGGAAGAGCTTAAGCAGAATTGGTGTTAGCTCTTTCCGGAATGTTTGGTAGAATTCAGCTATGAAGCCATCTGGTCCTGGGCTCTTCTTAGTTGGGAGGTTTTTGATGACTGAGTCTATCTCTTTACTTGTAATTGGACTGTTGAGTTCATCGATTTCTTCTTTCATCAATGTAGGCTGTTTGTGAGTTTCTATAAACTTGTCCAGTTCCTCTAAATTACCATTCTTGTTGGCATATAATTTTTCAAAGTACCTCTTATGATACTCTTTATTTCTGTGGGTTCAGTAGTGGTATCCCCTTGCTCATTGCTTATTTTGTGTATTTGAATCTGTTCTCTCTTTTTCTTTGTTAGTCTGGCTAAGGGTTTGTCAATTTTATTGATCTTCTCGAAGAACCAGCTTTTGGTTTTGTTTATTGTTTCTAGTGCTTTCTTATTCTCTATTTCATTTAGTTCTGCTCTAATCTTTGTTATTTCCTTCTTTCTACTTCCTTTTGGTTTAGTTTGTTGTTGTTTTTCCAATTCCTCCAAGTGTGCAGTTAGGTCTTCAATTATAGCTCTTTCTTCTTTTTTAATATATGAATTTATGGCTATGAACTTCCCCCTCAGGACTGCTTTCGCTGCATGCCATAGGTTTTGATATGTTGTGTTGTCATTTTCATTAGTTTCAAGGTAGTTACTGACTTCTTTTGAGATTTCCTCCTTGACCCACTGTTTGTCTAAGAGTGGGTTGTGTAACTTCCATATCCTTGTGCCTAATCTGTTTCTCTGGCCCTTAGTGATTTGCAATTTCATTCCGTTGTGGTCAGAGAAATTACTTTGTATAATCTCAATCTTTCTGAATTCATTAAGAGTTGTTCTGTGGCCTAGCATGTGGTCTATCTTGGAATATGATCCATGTGCACTCGAGAAGAATGTAAATCCTGCAGTATTTGGGTGTAGTGTTCTGTATATGTCTATTAAGTCCAGGTCCTCTAATGTATTGTTGAGAGCCTTTGTTTCTTTATTGATTCTCCGTCTAGATGTTCTGTCTAATGATGA
Source organism: Cabassous unicinctus (assembly GCA_029593785.1). NCBI lineage: Eukaryota > Metazoa > Chordata > Mammalia > Cingulata > Chlamyphoridae > Cabassous > Cabassous unicinctus. The sequence continues at coordinate 16,974 of JAQZBX010016463.1, read as the reverse complement.
TAATGGTGTGTTAAATTCCCCTGCTATAATTGTAGAGGCATTTATTTCTCCACTTAGTTTTTCCAGAGTTTGTCTCATGTATTTTGAGGCACCCCGATTAGGTGCGTAAATGTTTATGATTGTTCTCTCTTCTTGAGAGATTACCCCTTTTACTAATATATAGTGTCCATCTTTGTCTCTTACAATAGTTTTGCATTTACAGTCTATATTGTCTGATATTAGGATAGCTACTCCTGCCCTTTTTTGGCTGTTAGCTTGTAAAATGGTTTTCCAGCCATTCTCTTTCAGCCTCCTTGAATCCCTGGGTCGAAGGTGGGTTTCTTGTAGATAGCATATAGATGGATCATATTTCCTTAACCATTCTGCCAATCTGAGTCTCTTGATAGGTGAATTTAATCCATTAATATTCAGTGTTATTACTCGTAACGAATTTCTTACTTCAGCCATTTTTTCTTTGGGTTAATGTATGTCATATATTGTTTTGTTTCTGTTTTTGTCTTTTTAGTTACTTTTAAACTCTCCTCCAACTCTCTCTTCCTTGTTTTTTCCTTTCAACTTGTATAATTTCCTTTAGTATTTCTTAAAGTGCAGGTTTCTTATTGACATACTCTCTTAATTTCTGTTTATCTGTGAATATTTTGAACTCTCCATCATTTTTGAATGCCAGTTTTGCTGGATAGAGAATTCATGGCTGGAAGTTTTTTTCTTTTAGTGTTTTGACTATGTCATACCACTGTCTTCTTGCCTCCATGGTTTCAGCTGAGAAATCAGCACTTAATCTTATTGTGCTTCCCTTGTATGTGACGGTTCTCTTTTCTCTTGCTGCCTTGAGTATTTTCTCTCTGTCTTGAGCATTGGACATTTTGACAAGTATATGTCTTGGAGTTGGCCTGTTGGGATTTATACTCTTTGGGGTGTGCTGTGCTTCCTGGATCTGCACATCCATCTCTCTCAATAGGTTTGGCAAGTTTTCAGCCATTATTTCCTTCAACACTTATTCTGTTCCCTTTCCCTTCTCTTCTCCCTCTGGGATGCCCATATTGCGTATGTTTGTGCGTTTTGTGTTGTCAGTTAATTGAGTCCCTGCTGGATTTTTCTATCTTTTTGTCTATTTGTTCTACTATCTGTTTGATTTCAGATGCATTATCTTCCACATCACTAATTCTTTCTTCTGCATGTTCAAATCTGCTGTTATGTGAATCCAGTGTCTTTTTTATTTCTTGGATTGTGCCATTGATCACCATCATATCCATTATGTTTTTGGGTATGTTTACAATTTCTTCAGTATGTTCTCCCAGAGTCTTCTTGATATCCTTAATCTCTTCCTTCACTTCATTAAGTTGGTCCATGATATTTGTTTGGAAAGCTTTGGTTAGTTGTTCGATGTTCTGCATCACTTCCTGGATTTTAGTTTGTTCATTGGATTGGTCCGTGTTTTCCTGTTTCTCAGTGTGGTTTGTAATCTTTTGTTGCCCTCTAGTCATCACTTTATCTTGATGGATTTATCCAGTTGATTAGCTTCTCTCTCTGCTCTATAGTTTTATTTAGCTGGTAGTTCTGTGTGTGTGTTAAGTTTTCTCTTTGACACTTTTTCTTCTTATTTTATTTCCTTGCTTCTTTCTATTTTCCCTTGAAGGCAAAAGATTAGGGTCAGAGGAATTGAAAGATGTGAGAAAGGAAGAAGGATAATAATAATATTGATAAAAGTTAGGAGAGGGGCCAAATAAGACTTAATGAAATGAATATTTAACTCATGTAGGCAGTGTAGAGTAATAGGGAAAAAAGTGGAGTACCTACAATAGACTGGGAAACCAAATAGAGGAATATATATATAATGATTTAGAAGGCTAGAATGATGAGGATGGAGAGAAAGAGTGAAGAAAGGGCTGAAAGGAAAGAGTTAATGAAAAAAGAGGAAAACAAATAGATAGAATAGAAATTGACACCCTTGAGTTGTGGGCATATGAAAAAATGTGGTTTTTAATAGCCACAACAGAAAGCAGAAGGCAGAAAGATGAAGGAAGGATAAGAGATAGTTTGGAATACAAAATCAGTATAGACAGAGAATGGGAAATTACTGAAGAAGAAGCACAGCAAAGAAGAGACAAGCTAGCAGCACCTAATTTTTAAAAAATGAAAGAAAAAAGAAAGGGGGGAGGAAAGCAAGATACAACAAATAAACAGAGAAAAACCAAACAACCACACAGGCAAGCAGTCAAACAAAGCTAAGGGGGATCAAAGTTCCACGAGGGTCTCCGTGGATCCTCTCAACCTGCTTGTGTTTATCAATTTCCCTGCAGGGTTCTGTATGCATATCCTAAAACAGATTTTAGCTATTAAACTAAATTAAAAAGAATTTAGTTTTCATTTATTAAAGTGACCGTCTTATTTTTTTTTGGGGGGGGGGGCGAAATACAGGACCAAAAATAAGACCTCCTCTAGACTACCCCCCTCATGGAGGGGACCCTAACTGGGCTCGTGGAAACTAATCAAGCACTTCCCACTTCCTGGACTCCCCAGGGAAGCTGAAGCTCTGATCTTGTCAGTGCAGAACGTTAAAAACGGCCGACTCCGCCTCTTCTGGATCCGAGCCCCGGAGTCACCGGGCTGCTGGTAAATCAGGTTTCCTCAGCAGATTCGCCTCTCCCCTCAGCCTGGCGCTCCTTCAAGCTGGCTTATCTGCCCCCCAAAGCTATGAGGGGGTCCAGGCAGCCAAATCCATGGCAAAAAATCCCCTCCCTGTCCTCCGCCAGAACCATTCCTCTCTGGGAGAGTGCTCCCTCTCCCCAGCTCCACGGGGCCGTGGCTTAGCCCTGGGCAGCTAGGCAAATCAACTTCCTTAGCAGATTCACCCCTCCCCTCTGCTGGGTGCCGATTCACTGCAGCTGTTTTTTTCACCCAAGCTGCATGGGGCTCCAGGCAGCCAAATCCCCAGAAAATAAAGCTCTCTCATCCCTTTGCAAAAGCACCCCTCTCTCAGAGAATGCCCCCTCCCACCGGACCCTGTCACCCAGTTACCGGCAGGAGTCGCAGCTCCAACTGGCTTTTTTTTTTTTTCCCTGTGGGTGGGGCTCAGCTGACTGTGTTAACCACCACAGGCAGGCTTAAAACTCACGAATCTCTACCGTTCAGTCCACGCTGTCGATCTGCGAAGACAGATGTCTCAAACCTCTCAATCTCACGTGCCCACAGCACAGACCCCCAGGCAGGACCCCATCCACAATCCGCCGTGCTCTGGGAGCTCTCTGGGAGTGCCCTCCTAAACCAGTGCCATCTTGCCACCTCCTCTCTGAATGTTTTTAATTTTGATGAGTTCCCATTTATCTATATTTTCCTTTGTTGCTTGTGTTTTGGGTATAAAGTCTAAGAAACCACTGCCTAACAAAAGGTGCTAAAGGTCCTGATTTTTCATCTAGCATTTTTACAGTCCCAGTTCTTATACTTAGGTCTTTGATCCATGTTCAGTCAATTTTTGAATGTGGTATAAAATAGGGACCCCATTCATTCTTTTACATATGGATTACAGTTCTCCCAACAACATTTGTTGAAAAGACTCTTCTATCCCAATTCAGTGTACTTGGCAGCCTTGTCAAAAATCAGTTGGCCTTTGATGTAAGAATCTATTTCTGAACTCTCAATTTGATTCTCTTGGTCTATATACATAACCTCGTGACATTACCATGCTGTTAGGACCACTGTAGCTTTGTAATCGTTTCTTTTTAATTAGAGAAAGTTTACAAAACAATCATGCATAACATACAGGATTCCCATGTATCCCCCCATAACCAAAAATTGTTGTGGAACATTTGTTACAAATGATGAAAAACATCATCAAAGTATGACTGATAACTATACTCCAGAGTTTACTTTTGGTGTATCTTTCCCATAAACCACCCTATTATTGACACCATATATTAGTATTGTATATCTGTTATAGTTTATGAGAGAATGTTCTCATATTTGTACTGTTAGCCACAGTCCATCATCCACCACAGGGTTCACTGCGCTTTACGGTCCATGCCTTAACTTGTGCAATCCATCCAAAGTGTACACTCAGTGACTCTCAATTTTATCACAGAATTGTGCTGTCATCACCTCAGTCAATTTTAGAATGTTTTCTTTACTCCAAAAGGAAAAATCCTATACTCCCTTACATCACTGTATCATTGACCCTTAGCATTGATATAGTATCTTCTTTGCCATTGATGCAAAAATATTACAATATTACTGGTAAATATAGTTCAGAAGTTACATTAGTTGTATTTTCCCATGTATCACCATATTCCCAACACCTTGTAATAATGACATACATTTGTTCTAATTCATAGAAGAACATTCTTGTATTTGAACTTGTAACAACAATCCTCACCCATCACCAAGTTCACTTTGTTATACAGTCCCTAGATTATCCTCTAGCTTTCTTTAAACTGACATTTACGTCCTTAGACTACCACTTTCAGCCACAACCTCATCTATAAGTCAGCAGTGTTAGTTATACTCTCTCTAATGTTTCCATCAATTCTATCAATTTCCACACATTTACATTACAGTTTATTTCACTCAACATAATGCCCTCAAGGTTCATCTATGTTGTCATGTGCATCACAACTTCATTTATTCTTACAGCTGAATAGTATTCCATCACATGTATATACCATGTTTTGTTTATTCCTTCATCAGGTGACAGATACGTGGGTTGTTTCCATTTTTAGCAACTGTGAATAATGCCACTATAAACATGGGTGTACAAATATCTGTTCCCATCTCTGCTTTCAGTACTTACAAATATATTCCTCATAGCAGGATGCCAGATAATACAGCAGTTCTATATTTTAGCTTCCTGAGGAATTGCCAAACTGTCTTCCACAGAGCCTGCACCATTTTACATTCCAACCAATAGAGAAGGACTGTTCCTATTTCTCCACCTTCTCTCCAGCACTTGTAGTTTTTTGGGGTTTTTAAAATAATATCCATTCTGTAAGGTGTGAAATATCTCACTGTAGTTTTGATCTGCATTTCCCCTAATAGCTAGTGATGTTGAACATCTTTTCATGTGGTTTTTGTCATTTTTACTTTCTCTTTGGAAAAATGTCTATTCAAATCTTTTGCCCATTTTTTTTTACTGTTTTATTTTTTTTGAGATTTTATTTTGTACATTTAATAATTGAAAGCATAAACAATTAAAAACTAAAAAGAAAACACAGTTGAATAAAAACATACATTTCTCAATTAAATGTACTGGATACATACAAAAATTTTTTTTGAATCATACAATATGTTACACAATATATTTGGTTCACAGTAATAAAATCATACATTATTTGTCCTTTTGAGTCTGGCTTGCTTCGCCAGACACAAAATAATGTCCTCCAGGTTCATCCATGTTTGTCATATACTTTACAACTTCATTTCTTCTTACAGCTACATAATATTCCATCGTGTAAATAGACCACAGTTTGTTTATCCATCCATCTGTTGATGGACACCTGGGTTTTTTCCAACTTTTTTTGCCCACTTTTTATTTAGTTGCTTGTCTTTTTATCATTGGGTTGTATGATCTCTTTATATAACACAGATACCAAACTCTTGTTGGATATGTGGATTACAAATATTTTCTACCATTGAGAAGATTGCCCTTTCACCTACTTAACACAGTCGTTTGAAGCACAAAGTGTTTAATTTTGAGGAGATCCTATTTATCTATTTTTTTTCTTTTATTGTTCATGCTTTTAGTTTAAGAAATCACAAGATCTTGAAAATGTTTCCCTACAATTTCTTCTAGGAGTTTTATGGTTCTCACTTTTATATTTAGGTCTTTGATCGATTTTAAGCTAATTTTTGTATAAGGTGTGAGATAGGGGCCCTCTTTCTTTCTTTTGGGTATGGATATCCAGTTCTCCCAGAACCATTTGTTGAATACACTCTTCTGATCCAGCTGGGTGGTTTGACAGCCTGTCAAAAATCATTTGGCCATAGATGTGAGGGTCAATTTCTGAACGTTCAGTCTGATTCCATTGGTCAATAAGTCTTTATGCCAGTACCATGCTGTTTTTACCACTTTAGCTAAGCAATATGCTTTAAAGTAAAAAAGTGAGATTCCTCCAAATACATTCTTATTTTTAAAAATATTTTGGCTATTTGGGGCGCCTTACCCTTCCAAAGAAATTTGATAATTGGCTTTTCCAATTCTGCAAAAAGTTGTGGGATTTTTACTGGGATTGCATTGAATTTTAAATCAATTGGGGTAGAATTGACATCTTAATATTTAGTCTTCCAATCCAAGAACACAGAATCTCCTTCCATTTGTTTAGATCTTCTTTGGTTTCTATTAGCAATGTTTTGTAGTTTTCTGAATACAGGTGCTTTATGTCCTTGATTAAGTTTAATCCTAATTTTTTTATTTTTTTAGTCACTACTGTAAATGGAAATTTTAAAATTCCTCCTTAAATTTCTCATTAGTAATGTATACAAACACTACTAATTTTTATATATCAAACTTGTGGCCATTGGACATTTTTGGGACAGGGAGAGGAGGGGCAGTTGAAATACAGGGGCTTTTTTGGGACTTGGGGGTTGTCCTGAGTGGTGTGGCGGCGACGGATATAGGCCATTTTCCATCAGCATATACCATGCAGAACTGTGTGGAAGAGAGTGTGGTCTACGATGTGAACTGTGGTCTATACTCGGTGGCAAGGCCCCAGGATGTGTATATCCATTGCGGGTGTTGTGCCATACAGATGAGGGATGGTGGTGTGGGATGTTGTTGGAGGTATGGGAGGTGGGGAACATGGGAATCCCTGTAATTTCTGAGTAATATTTAGGTAATCTAAGCACCTTTAAAATATATATATATATATATATATAACAACATTTATGTAAAAAAATGCACATATATGCATATGTATTTATATATCATTTTACAAAAAAAAAAAAAATCTTGTATCCAGCCATTTGATGAACTAGTTTATTAGCTCTAGTCGCTTTGTTGTGGATTTTTCAGGATTTTCTGGGTATATCATACCATTGGTGAATAGTGTTTTACTTTTTCCTTTCCTATTTCAGTGCCATTTATTTCTTATTCTTGCTTAATTGCTCTACCTAGAAATTCTAGCACAATGCTGAATAGCAGTGGTGACAGTGCATCCTTGTTTTATTCACGATCACAGCAGGAAAACTTTCAGTCTTTCACCATTGAGTACAATGTAAGCTGTGGGTTTGCATATATGTGCATTTGCATATATGTGCATTTTTTTACATAAATGTTATTATATATATATATATATATGTATTTTATTACAGGGATTCCCATGTTTCCCACCTCCCACACCTCCAACAACATCCCACAGAATGGCAGCTATTAAAAAAACAGCAGAATATAAGTGTTGGAGAGGATGTGGAGGAATAGGAACCCTCATCCACTGCTGGTGGGATTGTGGAATGGTCCAGCCACTGTGGAGGACAGTTTGGTGATTCCTCAGAAAACTAACAATAGATCTTCCATATAATCCAGCAATTCCTCTACTGGGTATATACCCAGAAGAATTGAAAGCAAAGACACGAACAGATATATGCACACCAATGTTCATAGCGGCAATGTTCACAATTGCCAAAAGTTGGAATCAGCCCCGGTGCCCATCAACAGATGAATGGATAAGCAAAATGTGGTACATACATACAATGGAATATTACTCAGCTGTTAGAAGGAATAAAGTGCTAACACATAGAATAACATGGATTCATAGCATCTTTATCTGGCTTTATTATTAGGGTGATGTTGGTGTCATAGAATCAGTTTGGTAGTGTTCCTTCCTCTTCAATTTTTTGGAAGAGTGTGAACAAGTTTAGTATTAAATCTTTTTTGAATAATTGTTAGAATTCACCTGTGAAGCTGTGAGGTTCTGGGCTTTTCATTTTTGGGGAGATTTTGGATGACTCTTTCAATAGCTTTACTTATGATTGATTTGTTGAGGTCTTCTATTTCTACTATGGCCAATGTACATTGTTTGTATGTTTCTCAGAATTTCTCCATTTTGTCTACACTGTCAAGTTTGATGACACATACTTGTTCACAGTATCCTTTTATGATCTCTTTTATTTGTGTGGTTAGTAGTAATATTCCCCCCTCTCATTTATGATTTTAATTTTTTGCACCTTCTCACTTTTTTCATTATCAGTCCATCTAAGGTTTTGTTGATGGTGTTGATTTTCTCAAAGAAACAACTTTTGGTTTTGTTGATGCTCTCTATTGTTTTCATTCTCAATTTCATTTATTTCTGCTCTAATCTTTCTTATTTCTTTCCTTCTACTTTTTTTGGGATTAGTTTGCTGTTCATTTCCTAGTTCCTCCAGGTATGCAGCTAAGTATTGATTTTAGCTTTCTTCTTTCTTAATGTAAGCATTGAGAGCTAAAAATTCCCTTCTCAGCAGTGCCTTAACTGTATCCCATAGGTTTTGATATGTTGTGTTCTTGTTTTAATTTGTCTCAAGATATTTAGTGATTTCTTTTGAAATTTCTTCTTTGACCCACTGTTTGTTTAAAAGTATGTTGTTTAATCTCCATGTATTTGTGAATTTTCCCTTTTTCTGCCAGTTATTAATTTCCAGCTTCATTACATTATGAACAGTGAACATGCTCTGTATAATTTCAACCTTTTAATATTTATTGAGACCTGCTTTGTGACCCAATACATGGTCTATATTAGAGAAAGATCCATAAGTACTGGAGAAGAATGTACATCCTGCTCTTTTGGGATGCAAATTTCTGTATATGTAAGTAGGTATAGTTTATTTATCATATTTTTCAAGCTCTCTATTCCTTAGTGATCCTCTGTTCAGAAGTTTTATCCATTGATGAGAGTGGTGTATTGAAGTCTTCAACTATTATTGTGCTGTCATCAATTTCTCCCTTCAGGTTTACAAGTGTTTGTCTTGTATTTTTGGGTTCACTCGGGTTAGGTACATAAATATTTATTATTGTCATTTATTCTTGGTGAATTTTCCTGTTTATTAATATATAATGACCTTCTTTATCTCTTATAACAGTTTTACATTTAAACTCTATGTTGTTCAATATTAGTGTAGCTACTCCAACTCTGTTTTGGTTAGTATTTGCATGGAATATCTTTTCCATCCTGTCACTTTTCACCTATTTGTGTCCTTGCATTTAAGCTTAGTCTCTTGTAGACAGCATATAAATGGCTCATATTTTTTTTAGCTATTCTTCCAGTCTGTGACTTTTGAATGGGGTATTCAATCCTTTAACATTCAATGTTATTACTGTAAAAGCATTACTTACTTCATCCATTTTTTTCATTTGGTTTTTTATTGACATCTGTAGCATTTTGATATTATTGATGAATTCCAAAAAGAAATATTGGATTGTGTTTGTCAACTGGCTTTTCCTCTTGGTGTATTAGAGTGTATTGGATTCAGAGGTTTTACTTTTACTTGATTAAATGATGATTAAGGCATTGATTGGGCCCTGTCAGTAGGACATTGAGTCCCCACCTCCTTGGTGGGTAGGGACTCACAGAGAAAATGTACCACAGAGAAGGGAGGTTGGAATTTTAATGCTGGAGCCTGGGGAAGTAAGTACACAGAGGAGCAGAGCAGCTGAACCTGAAGAGAAACAAACCCCAGGAAGAGAAGAACCCAGGAAGCCTGAACTCTTGGCAGACATCTTGCTCCAACATGTGGTGACAGACGATGGTGAGGGAAGTAACTTAAGTTTTATGGCATGGAAACTGTAAGCTTCTACCCCAAATAAATGCCCTTTATAAAAGCCAACAGATTTCTGATATTTTGCATCAGCACCCTTTTGGCTGACTAATACAACATCTCTTACTATAGTCTTTTTACCCTTTTAGTTAACCTTACTAATAATCTCCATTTCTACACAATTCTCTAAGCCACTATCTCCTGTCTTTCTTTTCAGGCTGCAGTACTCTCTTTAGTATATTTTGTAAGGCTGGTCTTTTGGTGACAAACTCTCTCAGTTTCTGTTTATCTGTATATATGTGTCCAACTTATCCTAGACCTTTATAATAGCCTGTGTTTAATTGATCAGATTTTTTCAGCTCTTCATCATCTCATTCTTGCCCTGGATATGTGATACAAATTTTAAGATTGCACTTTCTGTGCAATTGTTTCACCTCCAGGAGAAAGCTTCCTTTCTTCTTTTCCTTTTCTGTGAATCTTCATCTGTTCTGTTTTTGTGCAGGATTTTCTCCATTTTTCTTTTGTTTAAATTCTCTCCCTCATTCAGTGCTCCATTTTCTTGCACTTTTCCATTCTGGGGCCATCCAGTCTCACAGCAGATTAGTTTAACAAACACCCCGTTTTTTCCTCTGGGAGGCTATTCTGCCTTCAGTTTCTTCCCTGTTAGGCTGTCCCACACCCCACAGAGCCCAATGGGGTCAATCCAGAAAGGTAGGTCACTGCAGAAAAGTCCATTTTGTGTTTAGGTGGTCCAGCCAACAAAAACTGGATTGAGTTAGTGTACCACTTGCCAGCCATCATTCTACCACAGTCTCCCCACACACACACACCTTTTATATGCAGCTTTCCTAAGCAGGTTTTTTTTGGCCCTGGGTGTCTGCGGACATGGGTCCTGTGCCTGGATATGCATGTGGTTCTACCTTGCTGCTGAGTGGATCTATAATCTGTTTCCTAGTGGAGGGACCTGGGTCATCACCTCTGAACAACTTCCAAGTGTGCAGCATGCGTGAGAGGGAAAGAAGTGGACTGTTACATCCAGGATGGGAATTTCCTACGTAATATTTTTCTTATTCATTGATTCAGCACCTATGGAGTCATGCTCAAGGCTCTACTATCCTCCAGAGTTCTAAGCAAGTGGGATTTGCCCTTTTATTTGCTGAATCTCTGGGGAGATTTTTTCAGGGAATGCCTTACATTGCCATGTTGATGACATCTTCTAATGGGTTTTGCATTTTCCCTCTCAGTTACCTTTACTGAAGATCATTTCTTTTTTGTTTTTCTTTTTGACATATATCATTCATACATGAACATACATAAACTATAAGTGTTCAGAAAACGTCGTGAACTAACAAAACAAACATGCATAACATCATACAGGGCTCCCACACATCACCCCACCCCCCAAACACCCTGCATTGTTGTGAAACATTTGTTAACAAATCATGAAAGAGCATCATCAAAGTATTACTACTAAATATAGTCCGTATCTTCCTCCCCTATACATTTTTTTAAGGATTTATTTATTTATTTACTTTTATCCATTTTTACCGCCCCTCCCCCACCTTTTTTGATGTTTCTGTGTCCATTCACTGAACAACTCTCTGTATCCATTTCTTCTCATCCTTCTCCTCCTGCCCTCACTGGGACTTGAACCCTGGACTCTCTGATGTGGGAGACAGGCATCCTACCACCTGTGCCACCCTAGCTCCTGGCCTTTCGGTGCCTCCCGTCCTGGCTCTCCCATGTCACGCCCTTGCTATGTCATTATCTTGCTGTGTGGCTCGCGGGGCCTGGCGACTCACCTGCCAACGGGGCCTGGAGGCACACCCACGGTCGGGGCCTGGCGACTAACCCTCTCATGGGGCTTGGCAACTCACCCGATCGCGGGGCCTGGTGGCACACCTGCACAAGGGGCCTGGTGGTCCATGCGCCTTCCACATTTTTCCCCCTTTTAATTTCTACCAGGAAGTCCCAGGGATCGAACCCACGTGCCTCCACATGGGAGATGGATGCCCAGCCATGCGAGCCACATCTGTCCCCCTGCCACATCTCTCAAGGTTGAACAAAGATATCCAAAGTTACAGTCCCTTCCCATACAGGATGGTCATAGAATAAATCAGTCTTAGTTTATCACCAGCATTCTAAAAACCAGACCTAGGGAGAAAAACTAGGTTTGGGGACACATGCATTGTTTCTAATATAGCGAATGTGTAGCCTACGAAGATCATTTCTTAACAAGGCACCCTCTCCTATCTTTTTCTTTCAACTTGAAGGAGTCCCTTTACCAATTCTTGTAGGGCAGGTCTTTTGGTGGCAAACTGCCTCAGTTTCCATTTATCTGTGAATGTTTTAAACTCCCTCATTTTTTTCAGCTTTTTTTGTTTGTTTTTTTGTACCTCAAGCATCTGCTGATATCCCATTTTATGCAGTTTGTCCTTGGCATAAGGATGGGCTCTCAGGATGGGCTGAGAAAGTAAAGCACTTTACTTCCAGATCTTTGATGGGAACCCTCTTTTTGTACCATAATTAGGCCAAATACTAGTGGCAAGAGACAAGGAAGAGTTAGAGGGTCTCCTATTCATTGCTGCTGGAAAGAACTTTGTATTCAAAAGAATTAGTCCCAACCTGTAAGGATATGAGAGTCATAAAGTAGTTGTGAGAGGACATTGTGCTCAGCCATCAGGTCTGATGCCTGGGACAGCTGGCTGAGAATGGACACCGCAGACTAGTTTCAGCAGGTGGCTTGAAACACTGGCAGTACCTACATAAACTAGACGTAAAAACAGAATGTTTTCAAAAGACAACTGGAGATATTTTTTTTTTTTTTGAAAATGCAGTGTTTCACTGAGGCCTTGGGAGAGACCTGTCAGGTTTTCATCAGCACCTTTCTGCAGAAGACCATGAGGTTGTAGATGGACTAATTTCATCATTTCCTCCAGTCCTTATATGTGAATACCACTACTTCAGCACAAACTTTAAAATGCAGGTCTGGGAGATCTATGGTGGTGGAGTATGGAATGGCAGGCTGCACTCCTCCTCCAGAAGCTTCAGAGATGCAGGCAGGCTTGCTGGGAATTGGGGAAGCCACAGGACTGCGGGGGCAATTGGAGAGGGTGCCTGGGGGGAACAGCCCAGCCACACAGTGAGGGAGAAAGGAGCTGCAGGAGAATCCAGCTAGCAACGGGGTGCCCAGTTGGACACCAGGCAAGCAGTGGACTTCTGGATGATATGGGCAGTGTAAGAGTGTCCAGACTGACACCAGAGGAACAGCCAGCTGCAGGGTTATCCAGTCATTAAGGGGGCTCCTAGCTGGACACGAGTGGCCTGAGAGGGATGCCCAGTTTTTTTTTTCTTTTCTTCATCCAGGAACCTGTGCAGAGGCAGGCTGTGGGGTGATTGATTAGTGGGCACAGGTTGCCAATGAGGAGGAGTGTGTCTGCTCATGAGTGGCCTGAGAAGGAAGCCTGGTTTCTTTCTTTCCTTCCTTCTTTCCCTCCTACTTTCCTTCCATCCTTCCTCCCTCCTTCCCTCCCTCCCTTTCTCACTCTCTCCTCTTCTGGGTACCCACAGAGAGGTGGGCCACAGGGTGATGGATTGGCAGGTACAGGCAGCCAATGAGGAGGAGCTTAGTAAGAAGCCTGTGCCCTAAGAGGATGGCTCGCTTGCTTGCTTGCTTTCTATTTCTCTTCTTCTCTTCCATTTTTTTCTTTCTTTCTTTCTCTCTTTTTCCTTCATTTCTTTCTTCTTGTCTTTTTTTTTCTTTTTTCCTTTATTTTTTTACTTTTTAAAATATATTCTTTTTCTCTCATTCTTTCTTTTTTTCATTCCTTTTGTTATTGTTGTTCTTTTATTTTCCCAGTTAAATATGGACAATTCTAAAGATTTAGAATAAGTGGAATCAAGAGTCAAAGAAGACACTTAACACAAAGCCAAGCAAAAATAAAACCCTAGGCATGAAAGAAAATGAACAAGAGAATAAACACACAATGGAAGAAATTAAAGGTGCACTGGAATCACACAACAGCAATTTGAACAGAGGAAAGAATTAGCAAATGAAAAGACAGGACATCCAAAATCACACAAATAGGAGAACAGACAAAAAAAAGGAAAAAATTTCAGCAGGGACTCAAGGAATTGCATGACAGCATGAAACACACAAACATATGCATTATGGGTGTCCCACAGGGAGAAGGGAAGAGAAAATGGGTAGCAGCGTTTGAGGAGATAATGGTGGAAAATTTCCCAACTCTTATTAGGGACACAGATGTACATGTCCAGCAACTCCAAAAGAAGAAATCCTAGAAGACCTACTACAAGACACATAAAAATCATACTGTCAAACACCTATACACTTTATTATATACTACCCATAAATACGTATTCTATACATTTATACTTCATATAGTTTACATTTATTTTTACATGAAATTATCTATATTATTTATGACTGAAATAGGTCACTGAAACACTTGAAAAATTATTTACAATACATGAAATTTTTTGCATACAACTGTCCTTAAATTCTGGTGTTTCTATGAAAAGGAATTCTATGCTCTTCATTGGACTCCTGGCTCTAAATTCTCTAACCTGGGTAATGAACTTGTACTTCCTGAACCATCATTTTATGCAGATTTGAGAATGTGGAAACTAAGTCAATATGGTGTCAAGAGCTAAATTATAACCAATCCAATGAATTCAGTAAACAAAATGGCTGAATATTGTACTTGGGATTGAATTGCTGATCATTTGACTCTGTGTCTATGTGAATAGGCTGAGAACACTTTCATACACTTTCAGCTGTTCTCTTTATGGCAATGCCATGCATTCTTTTAAAAAGTTCCTCATAGCTGTGTTTCCCTTAGGGACTCTTCCTAAACTGCCTCTTCTTCTCTGTGCCCAGCCCACAACATCTGAGCAATCTTCCCTGCTGCCGTATGTCCTCACACCAGCTTTGCCCTTCTACCTTCCTCTTTATTGAGGCCTCAGAGACACTTTCTTTTTGAGATAATCTTTATTATGGCCACTGGGACTGGATTCACCTCAGTAACCTATCTTGTAACAAAGACCAGAGCTGGCCCACACCAGAGTCTACCTGAGCTTCTAGGCCCTTACCAATTCAGGGCCAGAGATTCTCACCTATACAGAGGCTATGTTAATAGACCCTAAATATGCTGATACTCCTTCTTATAGATAAAATATACATTATTCTGATGGTATGGTGTACCATCTCCATGCACTCCATAAAAATTCCTGTGTAGGGAATGAACGAAAAAAAAGCATCGTTTTAACTTGAATTTTTTTCTTATAGCTCACCATATCAAACTTTGTGAACTGTAGTTATTGTTCAGATACTATTCTCATTTCCTTTTTACTTATAGAATGAAGCCCCAAACTCCTTAGCCAGGGAATTAGACCTTCTATATCCAGCCCCTTGCTGGATTCCCAACCCATTTTGCAGGAATCCTCTTCATGCATCCTATACTCTAGCTGAATTAACAAATCCAATCCATTTTCCTCATCTTCCTCTTAGTCTATACCTTCATGATCTCTCACAGAAACTACTGCTGCACTCCCTAAGCTACTGCTCTACATCCAGTCTTACAATAACCAATCCCCTTTCTGGAACCTTCCTATTCTATCTTTCTATCAAAAGCCAACTAAGATGAAGTCTGCATTTGAGGTTTGATTATTTCTATCATTGGTTTATATCATATCACTTGAAATGGAACCAAGTGATATCTATACATTGCTAAAACAACTTTAAAAGTTAGTAAATTTTGTACAATACTCACTGTCATTTCACAGGTTTTGTACACATATTCAAACAATGGGAACTCATTTTCTTGGTTTATAAAATTATTCAAATGTATATGCAATGTGATAAAGAGTGTAAAAACTCAATGAAGGTAGTTTAAAAGCATATTATGGCCTTTATACTGCTTCTTTTGGTCTCATTAATTATTTATCTAGGCCACATTTTGTTTTTATTCCACTTGAATTTCCACTCTTAATATTTATACTTTTCTTTATAGATTAATTATGAGAGGAAAAACCAATTATTAATAATAAGAAAAAAGAACTAAGGATCTCGCTGTGGTAATTGGGGTGATATATTAATTTTGCCTGGCTGGTAATAGATGATACAAAAGTGATTGTGATCATAAAATAAATAGTAAAGGTTTGGACCAAATTTATCTATTTAAAATGTCAAAGCATTGTCACATAGTTACAGTTGGTTTCAATGGCACTTCTAAAGCATATGATATTTTCATTCCCCACAAAAACTAATTTACTTTATACATGCAGAAAAGCCAAAGGATACAGCACTTGTGGCGAATAGAGGATCTCCAAAAATTGACTCTTTCATGAAAGCAACAGAAAAACTGACAAAATTGATCAAAATTAACTTTTTAAAAACTGTGGATACTAAACAGAAAAATTACAGCTAAGGAGCATTTATTTATAATAAACAGCTGACTGTCATTAAGAACAAGATTTGTGGCAAATCAATGTGACCTGTTCTCATCCTCTTTCTTCCCCTCTGTGGGAGCCATGGGAAGCAGAAACTTGTAGCCAACAGAGAGGAAAGAAATTGTTTGAAGCTCCAAAGAAATCACCACACCCAGGAAATTGACATTATTTGATCTTACTGTCTATTCCGTGAAGGACCCGCTTGCAAAACTTGTCTTTATTTCGCCTGACTCAGAGCTCATTCAAGTGGAAACTACCTTTTCTCCAGGGTGTTTGTTGAAAAAAAATCAGTTTAACATTGTTTAGCATTGCAGTTGCCTGAGATGGTGATAACAGATGATCAAATGAGAAGCTGACCAATATTTGAAATAGAAAAGCTAGGGAAGGAAATGTCCTGACAGGCTTTTGAAAATCTGTGATATATTCCTGGTAGTCTTCAAGGGTGAATGCTTATGCAGGTTTGGGCACCTGTTTAGAAAGTACCCGAGGTAGCCCTAATCTCTGACCTCTGGCTGACTTTCAGATTGTATGCAAGGAGGACCAAGGCCAACACAGAGTTGTAAACTACCTGCCAAAGTATTGAAGGCATGCTCCAATACATGCAAAGAGCCCTTTGACAAAAGCTGGGAGACTTATTGGTTTAAGACATTTAAGGAAATCTTTATCCAATCCTTACCTGGCCACTGAGCTAACTGAGCAGCAACTTAGCGTACAGCCATAACAAAGAATGCAAAAATTATAGGATTAGTTCAGAAAAGTCATGAAATAGGCAAACAACAAACATAA